>WAAG01006006.1:0-11115 GCA_013390105.1 Tichodroma muraria
CAGAAAGGCCTATGCAAGCAGAGGTTCTAAGCTCTGCCCATTAGTGGGTTACGCTCATTCCGGGTTCAACACCCCAACCCAACAGGAGCTTCTTCCCATGGAAACGTGTGCCAGTAGAAAACTAAAAATGCTGCAGCCAGGCAAAGATTTGAGGCTAATTAAAACCCAAAATACTTCAGGCATGTATTTCACAGAAGTGATTTACTATTTCAGGTTGCTGAAAAAAACTCCATGGAAACGAAGACATTAACAAAGTAAATCCACTAGTGAGTCTCATGGGATCCTTGTATGGTACGCTGAGGAAGCTCACTGAGATGCTCATGCTCTGAAATGTTCCATGTAATGATGTAATGTGGTGTTATGATATGCTTGTGACATGTTTACAGCTGACCTCTCTAATGTGGTGTTTGAGAAGGAGAGAGGGCTCCGGTGGAGATGAGGAATGGAAAGTGAGAAAACACCTGTCATCATTCACCCTTTGGAGGTTAATACCACTTGTCTGAAGTACTCTAGTTTGAAAGAATGATTAATATCCTGCTGTGTTTTTGATAGGAGTAAGAGCTGCCTCCAGAGCTGCCATGATACTGCTTCACAATTTAAATTGCTATTGCTCTTCTGAAATCTTCTTAGATTTCAGAAACTTTCTCAGACAGAAGCCTGCAAAGCAAAAGATGGATAAAAAATGATATGAGTATCTAAATTATTATTATTATCATTGTCTGCTTTGGATAACTCTCTTCTCTGGCAATCTGGTTTATGGCCTCTAGGAAACACAGGATCTTTCATAATTTTCTTCCAAAACAAAATGAACAGCAAGGGATTACAGTATCTGTAAATTAACACAACTGCTCACATTTCACTGCCAAGGAAGAAGGCTGCTACATTCTTTACTGTCAGGTCTCGCACACCTCTCATCTGTGGAAGAAGAGCAAATAAAAGCTGCCAAGACTCACTGGATCTCTGAGGCAGTTGTCAAGTGAGCAGGTGTGTGGGTCTCCAAATTGATGCACTTCAAGCTGTCTGTTGACATCTATATGGCAGTCTGAGAGTCTGAATGTTGTAGTAATGCAAGGCAAGATCATTCAGAAAGGAGTATTTTTTGCCTGCACCTGGTTTGATGGATGTAATCTCACAACTCTCAGACTAATTCCTACTGTATGTGCAAGGCATGGGAAATATCTACAGAGAAGTGCACTGCACGTGTGACTGCACCAACAAATTGGGATGTGGGAACTGGTGCAGGCTCCCAAGCAAGAGCAAATTCACTGAACTCCTCTCCTCCCCTCAGTAAAGTGCAAAGCATAACCACACAAGTGCTCCCCATACCTGCAGTGATAGGGGAAAAAATATATTGTGTGTGTACACAACAGGTGCTAAATATACATGTCATGATTTATTATCACAGCACGTGAATACTGCATAAGATTTAGAAACCATCTCAAAATGAATTCCCAAAGCCATTAACTGTAAACTCTTCACACCTGCCAAGTCCAGACTCCCAAACTAATTCATAAGCATTCAGCAACTTCCCTCTTCCCTCGGGACTTACTGTTATTTTAGCATTAACTTCACTGCCTGTGTGAGTATGATTGAGATCAGTCTGTCTGATTCTCACAAAAACTTTGGTAAAGAAGGGGCACAAACTTCTTATCTGACATCAATCAAATGTCAAGAATGAGATTTCTGTGACATTTACACAGTACCCCAGATTGAGAGATAACCATGGGATTCGAAAAGCAAAGGCTTCGTTGATATTTTTCTAAATTCAGTAAGGTAAAGGTAATGTTTGCACCAGCCAAAGCTGGAGTGACAACCATGTGCTGGACTTTGATTGCATGCATTCTTCCCATGCCATATCCCTGCCTAATAAAAACAGGTAGGCCTCAGCCCTAGTCTCATGTACACTCATTTTCACTGGGTAGTTATGCTAGTAAAGATTTCTCTTACTGTCAAGTGAAAGCAGAAACGGATTCCATCTCTGCTTTTCATATTTAAAAGAAGGGTGGGGAAATGGAGTCCACTGAAAACCACCAAAAGCTCCAGATCAAGATCTAACCGGATAATTTAGGCCGGTTCTAAAAAGATTAAAATAAAACAAAACAAAACAAGTAAAACATACAAAAACCTCCAACAGACAGATTTGTATTTCTTCTTTAAATGTCTGATTGTAGTGATCATCCTCATGACAAAATGTAGTGATCATCCTCATGACAAAAAAAGGAAAAAAATACGTGAAATTTCCATTATACAACATTTCACTTCAGCAAAAGTTCATACCTTCCTTTCCTCCAATTTTTTCCATTGCAAATTGTAAAGTTTAAAATTTTGATATAGAAAACAGCTAAAAAATAGTTTGTTCTACATGGTGTTACATTAGTCCTGAACTAAAGTCTTTTATATTTTAGGGTGGATACCTTTATTAAAAAAATAATACCCACAAACATACAAATTTTTGGTGAGAGAGACCAATTTTCAATTTTGCTTACAATTCTGGAAGAAAAAACTTAAGCATGGAGAACTTTACTCCTTTGTAAACCTGTTTAATAGACCCTAATATCAATGTGCATTCTTCTACTAATTACGATACAGACAATTGAATTTTCACAGTCCTCTTCCTGTTCTGATATTTACAAGGAGCTAGAGGACTGATTTTATATACTGCAGATCTGAAAATTACTTTTGGACTTAACACAGTAATTTAAATGCCAAGATTTTAAAAGCCTCACAAATGTCTTGGATTTGTAGTTCATGAAAAGTTTCATTCTTTGAAAGAGTCTCTGAACAGTCTTGCCAGGGAAATGGTGGTAAAATGGTTTTAGCACTTCTGTGAAAACTGTTGCACAGATGATTGGAGATTATAATACACAGAAGGCCTTGGAGAGTACATTAGATATTAACAACACTTGGGAGCTTAACTAGAAGCTGGTCAAAGAAAACCAACACAAATCCCTCTTTTCTTTTCCTTTCCCACTGTAGTTTAGTCATTTCACACACACAAAACATAAACAAAATGAGAATGAAAACGCTTAGTTCCAGCGTGGCTGTTGAGTTGCCTCAAAGAAGATTAAGTTGGTCTGGTTAACATCACTCATATGACAGAATAATGACTTAATGTCATGAGGCTCTGCCGTGGCATATCCCAGACTTTGAAACCATTAAATGCTTCAGAATTGGGGTTCAGTATTTCCTAGCATAAAACACAATACTTCATGCACCATTGTTTCTTAATTATAGACTGAATTTTTGTCAGCTTTTTTTTAAGCAAGTTTTTGTATGTATTTTTCTACTTACCTCTAAGGCAAGTCTGCAACTCCAAGGGTTGAATTTCCAGCTTTTTTGAAGAAAACACATCATATCAGTGGTCATATTGGTGGGCCTAATAGGTTGTCCTTCTGAACGTGATTGGGGTCCTGCCCTGGCAAGCATTGGAGAGTAAATCTGAAATGTCTCTACAGGGAGCCACACAAAAGTTATGTAGTTATGAGGAAAAAGGCATAGAATTGCTGCTGTATCAGAAATAGGCTAGAAAACAAAGGGTAAGATTAAGTAATGAATTTTCTATGCAGGAGTCATCAGCTAGTGCCTTAATAAATATGTTGTGATTTCTGTAAAAAGGTGGGGAAGGGACAAGCCAGCACTGACAGACGATTTGCTTATTTACGGCTTGGTCCCCGCTAAAGCAGACTAACCATAACATCACAGAATCATTAAGGCTGGAAAAGCCCTCTGAGATCATGGAACCCAGCCATGTTCACCACTAAACCTTGTCTCCAAGTGCCATATCCACATGCCTTTTGAATGCTTCCAGACATGGAGACTCCATCATTTCCCTGGGCAGCCTATTTCTATCCCTGACCACCATTTGCATGAAGAAAGTTTTCCCAATATCCAACCTACTCCTCCCCTGGAACAATTTGAAACCCTTTCCTCTGGTTCTGTCACTTGCTACCTGGGAGAGGAGACTGACCCTCACTTGGCTACACCCTCCTTTCAGGCAGTTGTAGAGAACAATAAGGCCATCCCCGAGCGGCCTCTTCTCCAGGCTGAACACCCTCAGCTCCCTCAGCTGCTCCTCACAGGACATGTGCTCCAGACCCTTCACCAGCTCCACTGCTCTTCTCTGGACACAGTCCGGCACCTGAATGTCTTTTGTGCAGTTAAGAGCCCAAAACTGAACATAAGATTCGAGGTGCAGCCTTACCAGTGCCCAGTACAGGGTGGCAATCCCTTCCCTATTCCTGTTGGCTGCACTATGTCTGATACAAGCAAAGATGTCATTTCTTCTCTTAGAGGTCAAGAAAAACAGAAACACTTTTGGTAAAGCCAAAAGAAAAACAGAAAAAACCACCCTTTTGAAAAGGAAAAAATTAAATATAACCTATCTTATATATGACAGCATCTTTACAACCATTTCAGTCGAAAGCGAGGGAGTGTGAGACATGGCAGGGCGCTTGGAGAGAGCTTTTTGTCCATTGACAGCCAAGAGTGGAGGAAATGTTGAGGACTAACCACCTCAGCAAGGATGTTGCAGGATAGAGGCAGGTTTAGCCAAGAGACAGAGCTTCTCCTGTCAAGTTTGTAAAGCCTGGAATCATTAGCATTAGAAAGATGGTGGGTAGTCTGGGATTTGATGGAAATATGTAGAATATAGAATATGGCTCGTACAGAAAAGACTAGATGGGGCCTTTCTTCATTCTGTCCTGGATTCTGCAGTCCAGTGCTTCTGCAGAGAGCACTGGATTAAGAGGAGGACCACACTGTCCCAACAGATGCTGATGCTGAGGGATAATCAGGATTCAAATCCTGTGATATGAAAAATGCGACGTTATCATTAACAGCAATATTTTTGGAAGAGACAGTACACCTTACTCTTTCAAGTATAAACCAATTGTTAGACACTGCAATTAAAACTATGCACAGGCAAGATCAGACTAGCTCCTTTCTGCAAAGTTCATGATCTTCCTTCAGGATCCAGCTGGTGAGTTTGCAAATGCAAAAGCAGAGTATGCTGAAGCTATTTTCTCATTGCAGCAGGAGGTATAGGAAGATCCTGTGAAACAAAATCAATTCAGTAAAGAGAGTAACTCAAACTCCCACAGTTCTTCTTGAACTATGTGTTCTTCTGATCTTTTAGTCAGCCTCCCTTTTTAATTTTCCCCAGTTCTCTAAGATGCATAATTTAATATTTCAAATTCATTGCCTTCCTGATCTACACTTATCAGGCACTTTGAAGCCAGACATAGTGACACCTTTTTAAAATTATTTGGACAAGAACAAGTGCCTGCACTTTTTTGCTATGCATAAGGTAATTCATAAGAACAAACCATTCCCTGTGCTTTAAAATTATCTAAAAATACCTTTGGCAAAAAAGCATTTCTGTGCGTCTGAAAAGAAAATCACTTCATTTAAGAAACCATCTTTAGACAATTTAGCCAGGGCTGCTTTGTGTGCCCAAATTCTTTAGAAACTATTTATCCAAGCAATAGTTGAAAATAATTATCCAGCCACATGCTTACAAAGGAAGGCAAGATTTGTAAGGCAGATAATATCTTTCAAGTCCATATAGCTGGAGAAAGCAGACAAGTTTTCAGGCATACAAGCTCATTCTTTCTCTCATCTTAGTAAGCTGGTGTAATAAAATAAACCATTTACATTCCAAAACTATCACAGCTACAACACTGATACTGATACTCACAAAACTGGAGACTGAAAAGACACACTTCATATGGATGTAAGATGTCAGCTGAAAACTCTTATAGCATAGTGAGGAGCAAAAAAAAACCACAACTTTACCAGCAAATATTCCTACAAAAGTGTGTGTGTTGAAGTTCTACCTTAAAGAACTTCCTGGCGAAAATGAAAACCTTACAGAGTTTTTTAGTTATATTTCATTTTTTGACTGTTGATGTTAATAGGAATGTCCTGTTCAGAGAATTTCAATGCCAACAGACAAAAAAAAAGGCAGGCACAGGGGTGACTGGATGCTGTAGATTCCTCACAGTTATAAACGAAATACCGGAAAACACATCTGGGAGCCACATTGCTGAAGGCTGAACAAAGTGAAGCTAATGATCTGAGAGCCAAAGCAGCACCGAGACTGAAGGCAGAGAGAGCCCTGAATACGCAGAAGACCAGAAATGTGAAGCATCATGAAGCAGCATCTCTCCATCTGCAGTTGAGAGATTTCAAATTTGCCTGAACTGCTTTCAATATAATTGTATCTGATCTTGTTCACTTCTACCAGACATTCAATGAAGGGAGGCTGCAAAATGCTGGAGAAAATTGTGGCTCTGCTTCTCAATATTCTCTTGTGCCTTTCCCAACTTAATGCTAGTGCTTCTTCAGTGCCTGCCTCGCTCTTCCCATCAGAGGAAATAAATACAGGTAACAGGACCTGCTCAATAGCAGCCTTCAAACCCTTGGAAAAGTCTGTTATAAATGGAGGCTGAACAATTCCTACATTTGAGGGATCACAGAGCCTTCATTTAGGTATGTTTGGAGAACAAACACTAACTGAATGCTTGGAAGTGTCACCCACGAGTTTACTTATTCCAGTGGCCTTGTGGATTGCAGAAGGGCTGCTGCTCACTGTGATGCTCATCCACATATGTGTAACTGATGTCAGTGATGGAAGAAATCATCCCTCATTTGTTCTTGGAAAGTGTCTTACATAGATAATTTTTCTCTGCATGGGTTACTTATTCATGCCTTCTTTTAAAGACCCTGTAAGAGTGATTGTTCCTTTTATCTATGGTCTGTTCTTCCTCAAATCTCCATGTCACTCATTTCACATGTGAACAGAGCCAAGAAAGGAAGACACTGAAGTGGATTCTGTGTGGCTTCAGCTCAGCTGCACCCTTCACGCTGACATCCCTCACAACCCTTGGTGAGGCTCACCCGGCCATGCCTTTTGCTGTATTTCTAAGGTCACACAGAGAACCACAGACCCACTGCTTGCTCCACCCCAGCAGACCACCAAGGCCACCAAGCTGGCTGCCTTCAGTGCCACAGGAAGGACATCAGCTGGTTAGGAAAGCAGCTTGTTCTGGCGTTGTTGCTGCCTCGAAAGGGCAGCTGCCACCCCTGGTCTTGCAAGGACATGAGTCCTTACAGTGTTCCACATCTCACCAGGACAAGGTGGCTGCTCTTCCCGTGGTCTCAGTGTGCCACGTCTTCCTTGGAACTTAGCTTTCCAAGGAACTCTCCAGGCATGAGAGCAGGGCCTGCTTTGCACTGCTGCATGCAGACTCAATCTGGAAACCGTCTGTCTGCCCCAGCACACGCAGCACCACTGGAGCAGCACTGTCCTTCAGCAACTGGCTTTCACAAGAAGCTGCCAGCTACTGGGATCCTTAAAAAAACTGCAGGCTCCCTACCCAGAACAAAGCACATCCAAACTGCGGAGTGAAACCCACGCGTATCTACGGTTATCAATCAATTAATGGAAAAATCATTTAGCAAGGACTGTGGAAGGGATAGTAAAAACAACAAATCAGAGACAGATTGACCAGTTGATTTCCACCAGGTACAAAGACAATTTTGTCAGTGGCTATTCCATTTGCAGAGTAAGATGTTGGTTTTGTTTTGTTGAGCTGTCTTCCTTTTTGAAGTTCCTCATGGAAGCAGCAGCTCCGTAGAGCATGACCTCTCATTTTCTTATGGAGCATTCCAGAACAATAAGGCCCCATGAATACATTGCTGAAGAAAAAAATAAATAGCTTTAATTAAAAAAAGATTGAGGTTTGGGTTTTGGTTTTTTTGGGGGGGGGTTGTTATTATTTTTTTTAAAAAAAAAACAAATGGCCACTCCCAGGATACTTCAGTCAGCACTGCAGAAATGTAGACAAATTAGAAGCCATGAGAAACCAAAGAAAATGCTAAGTAGTTGAAAAGAGGGTTCGGCTGGATAAAAAAGTGGAAAGGAGTAGCTGTTGTGTGTACAGTTTAGCTGAGCAATGATGGAGGCCATATGTTAACTGGCTACAGGCATCTGTTAGAAATAAGCAGCTAGCAGAGGAATAACAAGTTAGGAGAGTAAAAGAGCAACAGTTAGACATAATGACAACCCTAAGAAAGGCAAAATTTAGACTAAACCTCAATTTTTTTTTTCCATAACAGGTCCTAGGAAGTGGAATATTCCCAGGATTCTGCATAGAAATACTTTTGCATAGTACACACAGTTTTATTCCCTCTCAGTTTAAAGTCACTCATTCTGGAGAACAAAATCTTGCACTGCTAATCTCAGTAACCAGAAAGAGAGTTTCTATCCATAAGCATCATCTTCCAGATAAAGGCCTGCTGGCTGCAGGGAATGCTATTAATAGAAAAAATCACTTCAAAATATTGTCTGTTGCTTATGTAAGATAAAACCAAAAGCAAGCAAGTGGGAAAAAACCCCAAGCATTGGCCTGTTTATCAAACTGGCAAAGTTGAAGTAATTTTGTACATTTTCTGTCCTCTTTTTTAGTGCACAGTCCTTCTGGGTTTGGGTGGGGATTTTTAACAAAATTAAAACTACAGCTCTATGTACCCCAAATGTCGTAATATTTTAGCAATAGCATTGATCTGTATGACTATTTCCCATTGTCTTAGGACCCTCAAGCTGGTATCTCTTCTCTAACTGGTTAAGTAAAAACCAGGTGTGTATTCTCCTGGGTCATCTCAGTGGATGTATATTTAGGAATGACAATTTCTGGATGATATTCAAACATTCCTCTGGATCCATGTCATCCTGGCAAACAGTTTTAGATGCACATACTGACCTGTATCTCTTCATCTGCTCTGTGTTTTGCTCAGCCCTGTAACCACAGCCAGTATATGGATTTCATCACACAGAGGTGCCAAGTCTCTGCAGAATTAGAAAAGAGGAAAAGTGTGTGACTCATCCTGAAGAAGACCAGAGGTAATGTTCCCATTACCTGTTACAGTGAACACATTACCATTCCAAAACTATCCTGATTTTTAGGGGTAGCACTGACAGCTTCATAGCTTTTCATTATCATTTGGAAGAATTGCTCCCAAAAAGGTCTTTTTTCCTATGGTGGATACACAGGCAAGCAGCCTCAGCAGGTTTCAGCTTGAGCCCACCTCTTAAGTTTATTCTTCAACATCTGCATTATGGCAAGATTCCTCAAGGGGAATCTTCGTGACTTCGTGAATCTTAACTGAAATGCTTAAAAATAAACCAATTGCTAAACATCAAAGCAGTTCTAGAATGTGCTACTCAGTTCCCCAAAGCACACACAGAGACACACAGAAGTAAACCAAGCCTCTCTCCATAGTTACACCTTTATGTTCACCTTATACCTAGGCCCAGGAGTAGGGTTGACTGTTCAAGTTGACTACTAATATATTTTATACATCTCCCTGTCTTTAAAAAAATCCTTCCTCCTTCTTCTGCTCCCACACAGAAGCTTCTCATATTGCCTCTGATGTGCCCAATTATATTGGGGATAATATTATTGATATATATTTGATATAATTTACTGATGACAATACTAAGGAATCTTTTAGCAATCCCTTCCATGAGATCATCTTTTTTGTAAGCTTGCATTTTCCCTTTCTTTTGGCTTGAAAATACAAAACAGAGGATACCATCCTTCAGTAGCTGCAGGCAAACCATCTGCTCCCCAAAACACAGCAGTTGAAGGCTTCAGTCATTTAAGAACTGCTGACAGTTTACACATAGCTTCCTTCAAAATAAATAGCCACAAGGACAAAGAAAAAAAAAAAACAGATAGATGTGTCTATTGAGTTATATACATGCATTTCATACATGATCTAATATCTCATAAAGCTGACTTCAGCGACTTACTCAAGAAAAAATAAATTAAAATGAAGGGCTAAAAAAGTAGTACAGAAACCCTTTAATCTGTAAGAAAGGAAACTGACAGTACATTCAAAGCCTTTCACCAGTATTTACAGAATTACCATCTGAACTTTCACAGACTGAAATCACAGAGTCAAGGTACATGAGCTGGTAACCATTACATATTATTTAGCCTGGAATACTGTTTCTCTTGGTACCATTACATATTTGCAATAAACCAAAGATACCAATTTTCTTTGAGTTTGTGGGCATACTTGAAAGTGACTTTGTCTGGCACATAGCAAATCTCCACTTTGTTTATACTCGTGTTTTAACCGCTGCTGAGTCTGGGGCCACCAGCTTGTCCCCGGGCTGAGATCATAGAAATATTGCAGCTCACATCAAAGCTGACCAGAAGCATGAGACAATCTGCACAATGACCTCATGTGAGAGAGTGTATGAGTTCAACAAACTTCATCTGATGCCTTTACATCAAGTGCCAGGCCACCTGAGCAGGGATTTCAGCATTCCACCTTGCTGCTGCTTACCACAGTGTGACACACTGGGGGAAAAAAAATAAAGAAAACAATCTTTTTCAACTATAATGCCTACGAAAAAACCATGCAGGACTAGAATCAAAGACTCATAGAATCATTTGGGTTGGAAAAGACCTTTAAGATCCGGGAGTCTGAAGTCATAGGGCTTATACCTTTTAGTTGCCCAAAGAAGCACCAAAATTTTTCTAAGGTTAAACCACATGTATCACCTGGAGAGAAAGTGTGTTTGGAGAATGAATAAGCCAGAAAAAAAGAATTCCATAGACATTTTCCTTAGCCATTCTGTTTTGTGGCACTCATAATTTGTGATTAGTATGGAACAGTGTGTTGCTGGCTCTGCCAATTTCATTTTGGGGTTGAAAGATATTGGATAGTATCTGAGAGGGGCACAAGCCCCTCAAACTTGCATTAGCAGCAGGGAGCTGGTGGGAGGGTACAGAGTGCAGTAATTTCCGGGTAAACCCTGTTGCTAGTGAGGAAGAATTGCTTATGTGTAAAGGATGTCCTGAGGGATACATTTGGACAACAGATAAGTATTCTGTTGTGGCTGAGGACGAGAGGAGTTCCTGTTCTCCTGAAGGCTCTGGTAAACTCTGGCAGAAGAACTTCAAGTCCATCACAACAATATTTCAGCCTTTCCTCCATTCTAATTTTAAGAGACAAAATTGAAAGAAGACAGCAGTGCAGAAGCACAATCAAATTAAGTGTAATTTTAAAAGAAAGTAATGTTGGAACTTTTTCAAAGTTTGG
>WAAG01006007.1:0-12850 GCA_013390105.1 Tichodroma muraria
AATGGTTTGTATTGGAAGGAACTGTAAAGGTCATCTCGTTCCACCCCCTCTGCAATGGACAGGAACACATTCTACGAGGCCAGGTCTCTCAAAGCCCCATCCAACTTGGCTTTGAACATTCCCAGGGATAGAGTATCCACAACTTCTCTGGGCAAGGTGTTCCAATTCTTTCCTGAGGGTCTCATCACCCTCAGGAAAGAATTTCTTCTTAATGTGCAATGGAAACTTGCTCTCTTTCAGTTTAAAGCCATTACCTCTTGTCCTATCACTATGTGTCATTGTAGAAAGTCCCACTTCAGCCCTCTTGCAGACTTCCTGAAGGTTCCTTAGAATCTTCTTTTCTCCAGGTTGAAAAATCCTAGTTTTCTCAGTCTGTCTTCATAGGATAAGTTCTCTAGCCATCTGATCATCAAAATCATTCAGTTTTTCCTCTTTTATTGCACTCTTTCTTAATAGAAGTCATCTTTTTTTGAGTTGCTGCAGTCAAAATACATTACTATATCGCAGTTTTGGAGAGGGTTTTTTGTTTGTGGTTTATTTGGTGTTTTCATAGAAGTACTTAATGTAAGTGTTGTGGAGTAGAATTATTAGTGTGTTTTCTAATGGCTTCCAAGAAATCATATTACCAGTCCAATGGTCCTGTATTAATTTATACATCTAATTAACTCTAATGAATGCAAGACACTTGCATGTGTAAGTACTTCAGTTCTTTATGGTTTGTTTGTTTGGCAGTGCAAAAGCTTCTTGGTGCCAATCGTAATTAATGACTGTAGTGTAGATATTCATAATAATTTACTGTAACTTTGACTTAGGGAGTTATGAGACTTTCTGCATTTGATTTTCAGTTATGCAATGTATTTATTGAGATTGTGTAGTGAAAGGCAGAAATTCTAGGGCAACAGCCCATAAAAGTACAAATCTGTCTGATGGAAAAAAAAATTAACATTGAACTGCAGAGCAGAATTTTGGTTTAGCTGTACCCATTAATTCTTGAATTTCTTGGAAATACACTCCAAGGACTTTGGCATTTTAACATTCTTACCTAACAATTAATATTGCATGGAGAATGGTTTGTTAGAACATATGTTTTCTCTTTTCAGTAGCCTTTTAGTCTCTGTTCCAGTTTTGCCTTCAGTTCTGATGTATTCTCTGTCCTCTGCTATAACACAGTGAGGCAAATAAACCTAAGTTCTTAGCACTTTCTAGGGTGAATATTATTGTCAGGATATTGTTATACGTTTTCCTTTTAGCTGGGGGCCTTCATCCCAATTCTCACTACACTCAAGAGACCTCATTTGGATCTGATTTTGACTTAGGTTGGGTATATTTTCAGCAAAGCCCAATGAATATATTTGTAATGAAAGCACACACTGTGCTGTGTGGGAAATGACATAACACAAACAAATCTGTTGTCTTCAAAATAGCTGTAATATCTACAAATCAACCTGAAAGTCACTGTGTTTTAGATTTTCTTGCTGCTGATGTTAAGGGAGTTTTATTTTCTGAAGCATAGTGAATCTAATAAATGCTGCCAGAAAAGATTTCAACAAATGTTTTTCATTATAGAAGTTTGAATGACAAGTAAGTATAGTGAATAGTGATAGTAATGCAAAAAAGATTATGCCCTCTGGTAGCCAAAATATTTATTTCTGATCTTCATTTTCATTGAAGGAAAATGACTTGCCCTATATTATAAAATTTGAAGGTGTAAATCCAGTATGAGGTATATAAACTTCAAGCTGAGTATAATATAGCCCCATTTTCTTGTATATATTGCTGTACTTAGAATTATATCACAAGATAATTCAGACTGTGAGGGACTTCAGGAGGTCTCCAGTCCAATCTCCTGCCCAAAACAGGGCCAGCTCTGGTATCCTCACGGCTTGATGTAGCCAGGCCTTGAATCCCACCAAGGACAGAGACAATGGCACAGCCTTACAGGAAAATCTACTGCACTGCAGCTTTGTCCCTCTGTGGAAACAGAATCTTTCAATAGTTAGCCTGAACCTTTCCTTCACCCATTGTCTTTCATTGTTCTCCCCTGCCCCACTGTGCCACAAGCACCTCAATCTCCTTGGTGACCTCTTGTAGGTGCTGTGAGTCTGTGGTGCACTGGAAGACATCCATCCTCCAGCCTAACCCAGCCCTGCTCTGACAGTATCTCCCCCTGGGGCAAATGCTCCCACCCTCACCACCCTGGGGTCCTCCACTGAGCTTCCCACCATTTGCCTACATCTCTGCTGTGCTGGAGGCCAAAATTTGATGCAATATTGAAATATGTCTGAAAAATACCACTTATTTTTAAGGTTCACAATCTTGTCCTTCAATTTACAGACCATACCTCTGTTCATATAGCTCAGGAGCTGTTCACCATCTTTACTTAGGGCACATCATGGGGTCATTTGCCTTACTGCCCATCAACTTCCACTAAAACCAGGTTGTTCAAAGCCCCATCCAACCCAGCCTTGAACAATTCCAGAGAGAGGGGGCAAATTATTGAAGGGAACTGAATAATTTGGTCTCCAGATTTCAAATGACTAATGGTATTTTTAATTCAGAGTGGTCAATGAAGAGATGTATACACATGGTAAATGTTCTCATATCAACAGAACAACAGGCAAAAAGCTTGAGCTGAAATACAGAAATTTTCATTTCTTTACTCCAGACTCAGTCACCCTCACCCTCACACACCTGCCATTTGCTGAGAGCTACTTTTTTTGCATCAACAATAAGATGTTGAATCTAGATCAGATAAGGAGGGCAATAGAATAGAATAGAATAGAATAGAACAGAACAGAACAGAACAGAACAGAATAGAATAGAATAGAACAGAACGGAACAGAACAGAACAGAACAGAACAGAACAGAACATTTCAATTGAAAGGTACCTACCACTATCACTAGCCCAACTTGCTGACTAATTCAGGGCTAACCAAGATAAAGCTTGTTATTAAGGGCCTTGTCTAAATTCCTCTGTAAACACTGACAGGCTCAGGGCACTGACCATCCTACTCAGAAGCCTGTTCTGGTGGTAGATCACCCTCTTGATAAGAAATGCTTCCAGTCTAAACCTCCACTGAAGCAACTTTGAACATTCACACATATTCTATCACTGGATCAAAGGGACCAACACCTCCACATCCTATTCACCTGCTCCAGAAGTTGTAAAGAGCAATGCGGTCATCCCTTAGCCTCCTCTCCAAAGTAGACAAGCCNATTCCAGAGAGAGGGGGCAAATTATTGAAGGGAACTGAATAATTTGGTCTCCAGATTTCAAATGACTAATGGTATTTTTAATTCAGAGTGGTCAATGAAGAGATGTATACACATGGTAAATGTTCTCATATCAACAGAACAACAGGCAAAAAGCTTGAGCTGAAATACAGAAATTTTCATTTCTTTACTCCAGACTCAGTCACCCTCACCCTCACACACCTGCCATTTGCTGAGAGCTACTTTTTTTGCATCAACAATAAGATGTTGAATCTAGATCAGATAAGGAGGGCAATAGAATAGAATAGAATAGAATAGAACAGAACAGAACAGAACAGAACAGAATAGAATAGAATAGAACAGAACGGAACAGAACAGAACAGAACAGAACAGAACAGAACATTTCAATTGAAAGGTACCTACCACTATCACTAGCCCAACTTGCTGACTAATTCAGGGCTAACCAAGATAAAGCTTGTTATTAAGGGCCTTGTCTAAATTCCTCTGTAAACACTGACAGGCTCAGGGCACTGACCATCCTACTCAGAAGCCTGTTCTGGTGTTAGATCCCCCTCTTGATAAGAAATGCTTCCAGTCTAAACCTCCACTGAAGCAACTTTGAACATTCACACATATTCTATCACTGGATCAAAGGGACCAACACCTCCACATCCTATTCACCTGCTCCAGAAGTTGTAAAGAGCAATGCGGTCATCCCTTAGCCTCCTCTCCAAAGTAGACAAGCCCAAAGTCCTCAGCCACTCTTCTCAGGATATGTCTTCCAGCCCTGTCACCAGCTTTGTTGCCCTCTTCTGGATGCATTCAAGGACTTTAACATCCTTATTAAATTCCGGGGCCCAGAGCTGCACACAGCACTCCAGGTGAGGCTGCTCCAAATGCAGAATACAGTGGGATAATCACTATTTTGAGCACTCCCAGATCCTTTTCTGCAGGGCCACTCTCCATCCACTCCCTACCTATCTGTAGTTGTGCCCAGAGTTATTCTGTCCTGTTTCAGAATCTGGGATTTTAGCTTCTTAAATTTTACCCCACTAATTATTGCCCAGTGCTCCAAACTATCTAGACACCTCTGTAGGGTATCTTGTCCTTCTAGAGATTCAACAACACCTCCCAGTTTGTTACCATCAACAAGCTTGCAAAAGATTAAAACATATTTGATCATCATAGTCTTATTAAGAAACAAGTTTGATAACAGATAGCTCTACTCATACCCTCAATGTAGGAAATTAATTCCATCTGTAGAAAGCAATATACATTTGTAAGTCTATATAAACTTTTTATTAAGATAGGTTTTTGAAAAGATCATAGTGATTTTGATGTTGTCTCAAAGGCAGTTCTTAGGTTTCATCAAAAGAACAATTTTTCACCAGCAGTTTATAAAACTTTTGAACTGACTTAGACTATTTCCCAGGTATTCTTTTTTCTGGCTGTAGAACACAAAGAAAACCTACATCTGATAGTCTTGGCTTGTATGTCATTACATTAAATTGATCAATCAGTAGGAAAGCTAGACAAACTGTCAGAGAAAGATGAGATTACCTCAGTTTTTGAACATGGTGCTAATAATGCCAAGGTTGTGGGTTTGATTCCCATATGGGCCATTCTCATAAGAGTTGGACTAAGTTGGACTTGATGATCCTTGTGGCTTCCTTCCAATTCAGAATATTCTGTGACCCTGTGGAAATTCTAATTTAAATTTCATTTAGGTGGACAACTACAGCCTTAAGATAAATATTTAGGAGGAAATGCTACAGACACAAAGTTCTATCTGTTGTCTCTTTTAAATTACAGAACCAAGAGTCAATGAGCATGGTTGACTCTAGAATTACTTCTCCAGAATTGGATGCCTTACTTACAGCAATGTCAATTGTCGCAATCCTAAAGACCCTACATTTTTTGTTAAACACACAATGTGCTTTCGGGAATGTCATGCCAGGAAATTATGTTTATGCAGCAATTAAATTTAGAATCTATTATAGTGCTAGTGTCTTCTGACCAAAAAACCACCAAATCTAAAATGCCAAATTATCACTTTATTTTTATCTTTCTGTTGTATATTACTTTAAATGTTGTGCAGGTCTAGTCTCAAAGATAATTTTCTCCCCCACTACAGCATCATACCTGTCCACGGATTCTGATTCTATAATTACAAGTACTGCAAAAGGGGCTTTTTCCAGCTTTTTAGAAAATTATATCAAATAGGCAATTAAAAACTTTCAAGACATTTTGAAGACAAACTAACCTATTAATTATTATCCTATCTCATTATCTATCTCACAGTCAAAGGAAAACAGTTACTAGAAAGTCCAAATACACTGTTTGAGACTATCATGCAGGGTAATATGATTGCAGGAAAACTATGGAAATGACCTTTTCAACATATTTCTTGAAGTATTGCCTTGAACACACAGAATAATAGAGCACTGGCAGTCAACCTTAAAATCAAATTAAATCCACTGAGTGTAGGAACTGAAATAGGGCCAGAGAACCAGAGAAAATTACTCAATAGACCGTTTTAGTCCTAAGCTTGTAGACGGTGACTTGAGATGGCAGGTGAACTGGTGTGAAAAAACACAAACTCATCCTTAAGCTTTCTTCCAAAGCTTAAACTAAAATGCCATTAAAACTCTGAAACACCACTTTGTGAAATACCTAAAAGAAAACACCTTATACCTCAGTCATTGATTTTGTTTGTGTGTAAATGCATACATACTTACAAAGCTATTATTTTCCTAATAGCAGTGCAGATTTATCTGCATTTTACTAACATGGTTTGGATTTAGTCTTCAGGAGTTCTAATCTACATTACTGACATTATTGAAAAGGGATTTATTCTGACAGGTGCAAATATTTGTATATTATATGAATAATTACACTGATATGACTGGATGTGTTTTTCTTCCAAACTCGTAAAATTATTCTTTCTCTAGGAATAAACTAGTCATTGTCATTATTAATTTTGTGCTGATGGCATAGTACGAACTGTAACATAAAATATGGAAAAATACAGAATAGTATAAAATAGAACATAGTTTAAAGTCAAAATCAATAAGTGTATTTGGTGCAGGTGTTGGTGTGCTGGCAGCACTGCAGGCATGCCTTCTGTGAGAAGAAACCAGGGATTGCCCCTTGCTGGACCTAGCTGGTTCCTAGCTGGAACCAGACCCACTGCAGGACACAGAGCCCTTTCCCTGTGCCAGCCTCCCCTCAGCTCTGGGTCTGGGTAGGTCTGTCTGGAGTGCATGAGTGAGGTGGAGTCTGGTTAGGGGGAAGGAAAGCTGATATTTTAATGTTTGTCTCTGTTCTAACTAGCTGAATCTATTTCCCACAGACAAATCCTCGATAGTGTTGCAAGTGATGTCCCTGTCTTTTTCTCAGCCCACCAGATTTCTCGTTCTTGTTTTTATCCCGTTTCTCTTCCCCCATCCTGCTGAGGAGACAGAGTAATAGAGCAGCTGGGTGGATATTTAACAGTTAGCCAATGTTACCACAATAAGAAAATGTGCTACCACAATGACAAAATTAACAACCTTGATGAGTATTCATAACAAGAAATTTTACTGGTTTTCAGTTTTATCAGTGCTTGTGTATTCCTTTAAATAATATGAGCAACATGATTATTCCTAGTCTCTCCTGATCCGCTGGCATACATCCATCTTTTGGGGATAGCTGAAAGATATATATAGCAGGAGCTTATGGGTTTTTTTACCTCCAACTTTTACCATGTCTTCTCTGTTAATTGTCTACTTGATTCTTCCTATTCAGTCAGTCTATCACCAAAGGATATTTTCTTAGAACAGTCTAACTCAACCAAATGTAGCAGTACTTGACAGATTTTTGCTGCAGTTTGACAGTGGAAAAATTTGTTGCATTTAATCACATGAAAATTTCATGGAAATTATCTTCCTTGAAGTACACGAGAAGCAAAAGGAGATGCACATGAATATGAAAGCCACAGTGTTGTAATCGGACTTTAGCAGAACTTTCAACAATACCCTAGGGTAATGTCAAAGCTCAGCTGATTCTCAGGACCCCAACAAAATAAAAGTTCATATTAATTGTTCAGGAAACTAAAACATAATGGTAATTTCTCTCTTTTGGGAAGGAAGAGGGTGGTTTTTATTGTTATGTTGAGACCTCTTTAAGTATAATCTTTGGTATGTTGCAAATTAATCTTTCAGACTCCTTTGTATTTTTAACAGTTAACTGAATAAAATTCCAGTATTTTACTTAATTCATCTGTTCATTTGACTTCAACTTGTACAAAGACTTTTAAATTCTACGGTTGTATCACTTCTTTTCTTTGCTCTTACATTTTAATAATTTTCAACGTATCAAACCAGACCAACTAGACAAAGAACAAAAGCCTTATTACAGACAATAACCATGAAAAAGGAGAAAAGTTTTCATAATATTTTGATATTTAATCTTCTTCTTCTTCTTCTTCCCTCTCTTATCTGGATATCTTACTTCAAGAGTTTAAGACCTCCAAAGTAGTACTTGCTTCAAAAGGGAGAGAAAGTACAAGAAAAACAAAACATCTCTTGTCTAAAATCCGATCACTTCTAGTATCCCTGGTTTGCTTTCAGGTTAAAACCCCCGGAACATACAAAGATATGCTGTTTTCTCAGTTCCCCTCACAAGGATATTTATTTCCATGAAGTAGGAATGAGAGTATGGAAAGTAAATATTTTAGCTTTATAACTTTTTTTTGTTGGTTTTTTTTTTTAATATTCTTAATGGTAATACTACAAATTAACTTCTCAGTTTTCCTAAGTTGCAAGCATGGAACATTTGTATAGCAATGCAAATATTAAACAAAATAGAAAAGATCATAAATAACATATATGCACTGAATCACTCATGAATTTATATTATACAACATAATTATGTTTTTTATAATGGACCAGAAAGAACAATCTGTAGACCAAATATAAAAATTCATTGTAGGGGAAAAGATTACATTACTGTGATTTTGTTTGGATGACATAATATGCTATTTTGAATTCAAATAAAATATAAAGCTGAAGAACATCAGTTAAGGCTATCAAACCTGAAACTACATACCACAATAAATTAAAATAAAAGCAAAAATCTTGATTTTTCACAACAATAAGCTCCTTATATTTTATCAAAAAGATGTGTTAGTCTGTCAAGCTTTCATATTTAAAATTAAAATTAAAATTTATTGCATTTTTCCCTTTAAAGAAATGGAAATTAAAAAAGTAAAAACCTCAAACAATGGCATACACTTATTAAATATTATGACTTTGTTTATTTCCTCAGAATAGCTTTTTTACCACTTAAACTACTTATTTTGAATAGAATAATTTTTAAGTGTTATAACATGGTCTATGTCAAATTCAAGGACTGACCTGCCTTGCAAAATAGTTTCATTGGGATAAATTTGAATTTTTAATCTAGTGCAAGATTAGGCCATAAATACAAATATGATGAAGCATAAGTGATAGTAAATCACATTGTTGTCAATCAACTATTTCCACAAAATTATAGCTTTTAATAATATATATTGTAGTAGAGTGCTTGAATTCTGTCATGAAGAATGATACAATATCTTTTAAACAATAAAATTTAATAATTAAAATTTTATAAGAAAACTTTCTAAAGGCTTCCTGTTGCATACTACTCTTGTCTTGCTGCTAAGCTGGAGCAATGTTTTGATTGTTATGGCTGTTGCAGACGAGTGTTTGGCCACTTAAAGAAACATTGTCAAAAGCATTGGCAAAAGCAAGGTTTAACATGAATTTGTGAAAACGTAGCTTTACAGAGTTCAATGGAAAGGTTCCCTGTGTTACTTACTACACAGGTTGAGGCACACAGGGAGATCAAAAGAGAAACAATTTGGACAGATTGAATCCGAGAATGCAAAAGAGGGGAAGGGTGCAAAAGATATGAATGAAAAGACAAGAATGCAAAAGGGTTTAGCTGAACTTAATCACTAAATACTTTAACATTTGAAAAATGATTCAGTAGTGTTCACTAAAATTATGTCATTGACTTAAGTACAGATTTGAGATAGTAACATTCATATCACAATCAATTCATATGCTCACAGGAAAAGAAATGTGTATACCTATTTGTATGTTTGTAAAGGTACCTATCAAAAATTCCCCTCAGGTTTACTGAAATACTCATATCATATCCCACTGCATTTCCCAACAGGCAAGGGCTGCATGTTGAGGAGCGTGGAGATGTGTGTGAGGGGGTGTCCTTGGCTTCCAGAGTGGTTCCTTGAGTACTGCGAGCCTGAGGGTCTGCGAACTCTGAGAGTGCTGCTGCAGCCTGCTGTGGTCCAGAAGAGCTCAAAGGGCTTCACTTAGGAATGCTGCCTATAAGGTCCCAAGATAAATGAGTTTGCTCATCAGTAAGTTTCCATCCTGGTCATAACCCCAGCCCATAACTACTGAGGTATTTTTGCAAAGTGCAGTAACAATGGTACTGTTCCACTAAGGCTCTGATGCACAATGGTACTGCCCCACTTGGCCTATGATTCAGGTACATGATTTCCTAAGACTACAAAGGATAATGGCTTATCTTTCGCTTCCCATCTGGCTTGGGCACATATTATGTTTCTGGAATGATGGTTCTGGTTGTTGTTGAGTTTTTCATGGGTCTGGGTCTTCAAAGAGACAAGAGCAGTTGTTGGTTGCTATAAAGTTGTTCATTGAATGAATACATCTGTCTCGAAGGCAAAGAGTGCAGAGTATCAAAGTCCGTGTTAAAGATTTCTAGCACAGAGTTCTGAGAAAAGCAACAGCAGCAGCAGCTCTTACATCTTTTTTCTTGTTCTCTTCTTCTTCTCTGTCCCCCTATCTTCTTCTTCTTCTGTGTGCATGTGTGTGTGTGTGTGAGTGTGTCCCAATACAGGGTATTTTTATTCATAAATCTTCCAATCAGCTAAAAACACAATTCTAAAACATTCTTTCTATACCTATTAGAGTTCAATTCTAAATTGCGAAAGAAGTGTCAGATTTTACACATAATTTATGCATATAGTTCTATCTATTCACATAAATGGTTCTATCTGTTTTATCTAGGAATGCAAGAATGTTCTATTATGTTTTCATTATATCTAGAGCTAAGTTACTGAACTCTAAACTAGACTTTTGGGCTTTTTCACTCTCTTAAGGCACTTAAAATATATTCCTACTTACTTAAAACTAAAACTTCTACTTCATGTCTGTGTGGTTTAATATATTTTAATTTCTCTAAAGGCTTTAATTCAATCTCTGCATTCTTTTCTCTCTCTGAGAGACTTCTGTTTTTTGCACTCCAACAGGTTGTTCCCACCTCTACCATCTAAGAGCTCCTGGTATGACCAGGCCTCAGCTCGTATGGTCGAGGGGAACTTCCCCACCCAGCTAGTTCAGTTAGGGCTTATCAGGAGCTTCTGATATCACAGAGCAAATCTCAGGATGGGGGCCAAGGGGTGGACCACCACAGTGATATGGACTTAAAAATTACAAGTGTCATAGCTTCACTACTGTAGTTAGAGAAAAAAACTTTCAGCAAAAGTGAATGGGACAGCTGGCAATTTTAGAGTACTATTTCAGATAATTCATTCTTTTTCAAGAAGGAATGCCAAATAGCAGCCATTAAACACATTTTCTGTCATCAACTGTACATATAGCTAATATACAATGACCTTTGCTTAAGAAAAAGAACATATCTTTTAGACACAGAGCTCTGAAACTGGTTTTCTTACCAATACTGTCAACACCAAAAAAGCCCAATGAGGTAGCATCGCTTTTTAAATAGTAAAGGAAAAAAATAAATGTTCTTGGGTATAAACAATTATCTTATCATTAATGTTTAGATCTGAAACATGCGTTTCTCCTTGTTAATCAGTACTGATAGATTTAAGTGGGGCCACATGAAACCTTGAAAAATTAAATATGCATCTCTAAATGCCTCAACAGCTTTGAAAATCTTTTCCAGATGTAATCTTGAGATCTTTTCAAACAGGTGTCAGTTGTCCTATTAGTTGCTGAAATACAGTCATCTCTGTGTAATGTAGTTCAGTTGAAAAGGAGAAGAAATGACAACCAAAACAAGCAAAAACACCCCCACCAAAAAAAACCAAACTCAAAAATCTCCACAACTACCAAAAACGAAAACAACCCAAAAAACCCCTCCACACAAAAAAAATACCACCCAACCCAAAACAAAAGAAAATAGAAACAAAAAATAACCCACAACCTTATTAGGCCAGCAATCCCTTGTGTACATTGTACTGAGCTAGGAACAGATTTAGCCCTCAGTACACTGGAGACTTTGCCTTTCCCAAATCTACAAAACAGGCTCATGGAGCCAGGCTTTGAGACACTGTTTTGTTAATGAATTGAAAAGCCACACACAGTTGCCAGTATAAGCTACCAGCTGCAAGAAAACTAGAAATACTGGCTTGGAATATTTATTAATGGCTTATTCAAGCATCTCCCCCAAAAAATTCCCTGATTTGTGACCATGATTCCATGGAAGCACAACTTTGCTAACACTCTTTTACTTCCCTGGGACTGAGAACAAAGTAGTCAGTCCTTTGAAACAGCAGGCTGAAATGATCTAAGGGGAGAAGTTGCATGATGCAGACGGAGAAGCTCGACGAAGTCTCAAGGAGGCAAGGGAGCAATCCAATTGCTGTCTTCAATAACCCAGTGGATTGCTATGGGAAGGACAGAGCAAGAGGCTTCCTGGAGGTACACAAGCAAAACTACAAGAGTCAGTGGACACAAGCTGCAATATAGTGAACAGTAATTCAATATAAGAAAAAAGTGCTTATAGTGAGGGTGGTCAGCCCCTGCAACAGATTTCCGTACAGGTTGTGGGATCTCTGTCCTTAGAAACATTCAAAACTTGACCTCACAATGCCCTGAGCAACCTGGTTTGCTTGTTATCTCTTGAGTAGCATGTTGACCCAGATAACATTCAAATAAACCTGAACTATCTTATGATTCTATTATTATATGCACTGATAAAACACATTTAAGCACTCCCTATGAAAATAGAACTGCAGTTTTTAAGTTTACTTAAATAATTTTTTATTTATTTTACATTTCCATGGCCCTACAACAATTCTGGTTAATGAATAAAACTTTAAACTAAATAATGGTTTTCAAAATTACTAAATTTTAAGCTTGTGTGGACCTAGATGATCTTTAACATCTCTTCCAACCTAAACTTTTCTATGATTCTATGAATATCAACTTTGGGGTTTTTTTGTTCTTCAGAAAAAGGGAAATTACATTTATTTCCCCTTGTGTAAAGCAACTTTAAAAATTATATATTTTTCTGTGGTTTTTTCCAATTAAATATTTTAATATAGATAACAAAGACCTGGTTTTAAATTATTTGAAAGTTTTATTCCTAATGTTATGAAAATTATCAATTACCTGATGTAGCTTAATCAATAGCCTAGTGACACCAGATTCCTAGTAGTAGCCATCTGGGGGCCTGAGTGAAAGAAAAGGAAGGGCTGAACACATCAGATTTATTCCATCACAGTACAAGAAGCCTTGTGAAAGAGGAAAAAACATGTTCAGAGGACATGTTCTCACTGGTATTGAAGGGCATACAAACCTGGTTTCTTCACTGGTCC
>WAAG01006009.1:8709-38541 GCA_013390105.1 Tichodroma muraria
TTTCTTTTTAGGGATTTGTTATTCGTGACTTCTGTTCTGTTTTGGGGTTGAAACTCTGCAGAAGCCCCCCGAGAGGTGCAGAGGTTTTTGAAGGAACAGTAAGAAGATCAGTAATTTTCAGTTAGCTGAATCCACATTTAGGTTGTTTCCTGTTTGAAGGAACGCTGTGTCTTCTACAGGTTATTATGTAAATACTGGTTAATGTGGACATGTATTTCTGACAGAAGTACTAAGACCTCAGTAATAGCTAACAGCTTTGCATTTGATATTTAAATGCATGGATATACACATTTACACTACAGTGCATTGCTGGTTAGATTTTTTTGTTTGGGTTTGTTTTGGGCATGTGTTTTTTATTAAGGTAGCTCCATTTTTAGAGTTTTTCTAGATGACTTAAAACCAAATAAGGGAATATTTGCCTTGGGAGATTAAGGGTGGTTAACATTACAGCTATTTAGTAGTTCTTATTCTTTGCATTTTTAAGATCTGATTATTTTCTGACTTCTAGTTGCCTGTAGGTTTTGAATTAAAAACTTGCCTCTGGGAAATCAATCATAAAATATTCATTCACTTTAAGGAGGCAGGGATTTCATGTGTACATCCCTTTTAAACTTGTAAATACAAGTTTTCAATGGAGTTTTAGCCATGAAAGCAAATTGCAGAGTTCAGTATGCAGGAGGACACTTACCTTTGCTCGTGTTGAATATTTATGCCAGTTGTATTGAGTGAGTGAAGGAGGATGCACGTGTGGTGTAATGATCTCATTATTGAGCTGTGGTGACTGAAATGTTCGTGCTGCCATTGACCAGCCCTGTAAGTGAGGAGATGCATCCAGCACAAGTGGCATTGCTGTGCATTTTAAACCAGCTTTTTATTCCACACTGCCCCATCCAAGGAAGTATTTAGTAGAGATATTATACACTGTTCAAGAATGAGACTTCAGGGAAGAACTGGTTTGGTTTGGTTTTGCCATCGTATGTTTCACGTACAGAAAAAACATAAAGGTGAAAATCCTCCAGGGAAGGGAGGATTTTGATGCCAGGATTTATGTTGCATCAGGAGCATAAGCGACCTTTTCCCCACTCTTATCACATGATTGATCACGTTTGAGTGTTGTAAGAACAGCAGATTTCACCCCTGTTGTGTTACCATACTGGATTTTGCATTGGTGCGTAGTCCTGGGCAGCGCTAACAACTTTGTTTATGCTTTCAGCAATATCATCCACCTGCCTAACAAAAATGTACTCATATAGATGATGCTGTCTATTCTTGTATTTGAAAACAATCTGTTTTCATATTTTCATATTTCATATGTTTTCATATGAAACATGATACTAAACATGGACTTCAGGCCTGCTTTTTTCTATTAGTTCAATTTAAGAGTGATAGGCTGTGTGTCCCGTGTATTTACATTTATAGAAGAAAAGTTTATGGAAGTGTGAAGTAAAAAGCATTGTATTTTTTTTAAAACTGCGTTTAGAGTGATTCAAGATTTTCCTTTCAGGTTTGCTATTCCTTATTTTTAGCTGCAGAACAGTGAAATTCAATGAAGGCTTGTAGTAGTTGTGCTATGATAAGTAAGCTTAATTTTTGTACAAAACTTTGTCTCAGAATTGTTTTCATGAAGTTCTCTAAATTGGATAACCATGCATTTTGTCCTTTATTTGGTTTTTTGTTTCTTCTGGAACATGTGTGTTGTTTATGTATCCTGAATCTCTGCCTAGGACAGCGTATGGGAGGTTGGGTTTGGATTTTTTTTTAAGGAAAAAATGTCTTATGCAGTTATATCTTAATCCTAAATATGTTCTTTCTGTTTTTGTTTTGTCTTTTTGACTTAGGAATTGTATGTGCTTGGTGGAGATGGAAAAGGAAGAAAAGCAAGCTGGCCTCCTGAAGAAAGAAGGCAGCAAATACTTAATGGAACTTTTTTTCTGTGAAACCATGTTTTGAGTGCTCCTCCTAGACGTTGTCCATAAATATCCTAGATATCAGCTGATTGCTATGATTGGAGACCTGGCTCATCAAACAGTGTACACTGGGAAAAGCCTGCCTAGGATAATACATTTTCTATTGTTTCTGAAAGTCTCTAAGAAAACACTGTAGACATCTACCTGTTATTAACTCTGCATCTTGATTGAGCAAAACTAGTCTTTGAAGTGAACAGAAACAGAGCCTTTTTGGAAACTTTTATTGAACATGACTCATGGAGAAGAGCTTGGCTCTGAGATGCACCAGGATTCTGTTGTTCTAACTTACCTAGAGGGATTACTAATGCATCAAGCAGCAGGAGGCTCAGGTACTGCAGTTGACAAAAAGTCCACTGGGCATAGTGGGGAGGATCAAAACTTTAAGATTTCAGGAAATATATTTCCCAACTGTCAGAGTAATGGTCCAGTTCTTAACCCAAGTACATATCGGGGATCTGGCATGCTGCATCTCAAAAAAGCAAGACTGTTGCAGTCTTCAGAAGACTGGAATGCAGCAAAGAGAAGGCGGTTGTCTGATTCCATTGTGGATTTAGATGGAAAAAAGGAAGCTTTGTTGGCTGGCATGGTTGAAAATGTGCCTAAAGGCAAACAGGATAGCACATTACTTGCCTCTTTGCTTCAGTCCTTCAGCTCTAGGCTGCAGAGTGTTGCTCTGTCACAGCAGATTAGACAGAGTCTTAAGGAGCAGGGGTATTCTCTTAGCCATGATTCTTTACAAGTGGAGAAAGATTTGAGGTGCTATGGTGTTGCATCCAGCCACCTGAAGACTCTGCTGAAGAAGAGCAAAGCAAAAGATCAGAAGCTGGACAGCAGCCTGCCTGACATCACTAAGAACCTGCCCAAAGAGAGGTTTATAGAATCTCCTCATGCGGTGCAGAGCGGCCCTAAGGTGATGAATGAGCCCCTGTCGTGTGCTGCAAGACTGCAAGCTGTTGCAAGCATGGTAGAGAAACGATCCAGTCCTGCTGCTTCGCCCAAGCCCAGCGTAGCGTGCAGCCAGCTGGCTTTGCTCCTTTCCAGTGAGGCCCACTTGCAGCAGTACTCCAGGGAACATGCTCTAAAAGCACAAAATGCCAATCAGATTGCAAGCGAGAGACTTGCAGCAATGGCCAGATTACAGGAAAGTGCTCAGAAGGACATAGGCCAGTTCGGTTTGGCCAAAGGAATGACAAGCCATCTCAATGGTCAAGCAGGATCATCCCCCAAAACAGTCGCTAGCAAAGGCAATATGGCATCGTTTCAGAGTTCGGTGGGAATCACGCACTCACCTCCCAAAGCTGTGGGATACAAAAGTACTGTGGAAAGGAGTAACCTGAAAACCTCTCCCAGCAACAGTTTGCTCTTACATCTGCTGAAAAGCCAGAATACCACCAAGCACGTGAAAGGGCGTGAGCAGAGTGAGAGAGCCAGCATTTTTGAAGACAGCAGCACACCAACAACTGTTGATGAGTATTCAGACAACAATCCCAGTTTTACGGAAGACAGCAGTGATGATGAAAGCTCCCATTCTAACTGTCTTCCTATAGACCTATCCTTTAAACAGAGGACAGATAAACCAGATGCAGGTCCACCTGCGTCACTGGATAACCTGACTCAGTCCTTGCTTCGTAACTGGGATCCAAAAGTTTCCTGTCCAGAGAACAAGGAAGAGAAAGACACTCCGAAATCTTCTAAGCTGAATCCCCACCAGAAAGTAACACTACTTCAGCTGTTACTTGGGCATAAGAGCGAAGAACAGGTAGACAAGAGTAATGATCCTCAGGGACCACACAGTACAGCTGATGTGGCAAAATTCACTGTACAGACTGGGAAAAGGACTCCTGTTACTGACAGTCCCAGTGCCAACCGAATGACTCCGTTAAGCACTCCACCCTTGCTGGCTTCTACAAAAGCAGACTCTCCCATAAATCTCTCGCACCAGTCGCTGGCTGTCAAGCGGAGCTCGCCACCCTACGCCTGCAGCATCCAGCCAGACAGACTGATGAATTCCGCGTCTAAACACTTGATAGACCTGTCCAAAAGCAAAGAAATTCAAGGAGCTAAACTGAGCAGGACCAATAGTCCCCAGAACTCCTCGGCATTCAGTGCCAGCAAGCTGCTGCAGAACCTGGCTCAGTGCGGCATACAGAGTTCCATGTCGAGTGAGGAACAAAGAGCTAGCAAACAGCTGCTGGCAGGGAACATGGATAAACCTGTGGGCTTGATTGATAGATTGAACAGCCCTCTGCTTACGAATAAATTGAGTATGCATGAAGAAAATAACAAAATATTTAGTTGTCAGCCCGCACCCGCTGAACAAGGACTTCCAGGTTCGGAAATAGAAAATCTCCTTGAAAGGCGCACCGTCCTTCAGCTGCTTCTGGGAACTCCCAATAAAGGTAAAAGTGAAAAGAAAGAGAGGATGCTTTTAAGAGATGAAAGTTCTCAAGAACAGACAGACAAGGCTTTGAATGAGCAAATATTGACGGTGAAAATAAAAACTGAACCATCTGACGAATCAAATGTTCCTTATAATTCAAATGCACAACAAGTAAGAGAATGCAAGGGTAACAAATTCCAAGGGTTTGTTCATTCACTGCAGAGAAACACAGCTGCTTCTCCAGCATCTGAGGAGGTGAAATCTGAGCCTCTTTCACCTCAAGATTTCTCTTTTTCCAAAAATGGCCTGCTAAGTAGGTTGCTGAGGCAGAATCAAGACAATTACCCTGCAGATGAGCTGGACAGGAGTCACCGAAACAACGAGCTGACACACCTTGAATCCAAGAGTCTTTGCACTGTACCGAAGAAGAGGAAGCTTCATGCTGAGCCTTTGGAAAGCCCATTAAAAAAGATGAAAAGTAATGTGTCTGATGCTGGAAACAATCATGCTTCTCCTACTGAGGCACTGTATGGGCCTTTGCTTAACCAGCAAGAACTGAAATTCAGCAGAAGTGATGCTGAATTTAAATATGCTGTAAGTCATGGTTCAAATAGTGAAACTGAAAGTAGGAGTTGGTCTAGAGATAGTAAAGGCTTTAATGTGTTGAAACAGCTGCTTCTCTCAGAAAACTGTGAGAGAGGTCTGTCACAACATAGGAATAACGTACTAACAGAGGGCAAGAAAAAAGGAAACAAAACCAGTGCAACAATCAATAAACCTGAATTCACCATTTCTTCAGTAAGATCATTGGTGGGAAGCCCTGTGCAACAGAACAGTTGTGTAGATCACAGAACATTTCAGTATCCTGTAGCAGTAAAAAGTCCGGCCAGCTCCCCCTTCCCTGAACATTTGGGGAGTACGGTGTCCAGACTGGAGTCTGACCAGTTTAGCATGTGTTCCATGCCCAGTGAGAAGGGGCCCATCAGATGGGTGATCACGGGCATGGACAAGAATGATTATGAGAAAGACTCTCCGAGACTGACCAAAACCAATCCAATATTGTACTACATGTTACAGAAAGGTGGCAGCTCTGTCAGCAGCCAGGAAGCACACGACAAAGAAATTTGGAATGAACCTTCATTTACCGAGAGCTCAACTCGCGTTACAATCAAAGAGGAGTTGACATCTGACGCAGAGCTTAAAACTCCTTTTAGTAACTTGAGAAGCCCTTACAACAGCCATATGGGGAGTAACACCTCTCATCAGCACGGCGGTGTGAATGGAGAAGTGCACGGACTTCTGGAAAAAGTGCGAACAATCAAAAAAGAGCCAGAATAAACTGCAGCCTCCTCAGTGAGTTTACAATCAGCGGTTTTGAATCTTTGTTTAAAAAAAAAAAAAAAGCATGGTCTAATTGAAACATGTTTTCATTTGATAAACTTTTTATTTTTCTGGTGATGTTATTTAAAATACATGTAGATAAAATTTGCTTTACAGTAGATTGTCACAAGGAAACTAGAAGGGTTGTAATTTGTACAAGACATTTCTGTATGTATCAGATTAAGTTATGAGTACTCTTTGATCAGAGTCTTATTTGGATCTGCAAGCTTTTGGTATAACAAAGTGATAGCGTACAGCCTAGGTGGTGGTAATGCTGCGTTTCCTCCCTCCCTGTAAAATAATCCTTATTTTTTTGAAGCCTGAGCATAGAGACTGTGTACTTTTTTTTTTCTTGAATGTTTTAATATGTTTTGTGACATTTTAAGAATAACTTTTAAGAAATGGAGCAGTCCGTCCAAGGTATTAGCTCGTCATATTGGAAAACCTGCGTCAGTGTTAATAATTGAAGTGCACTGAAATGTATTTTTTAGTGCTTCCAAAATTTGTATTGTTATTTTTAAACCATGTTTGTGGTCCTGCCAGAAGAGTGGTGTAAAATCTATTTTTCTTCCTTGCCCTGCTCTCAACAAATGCCTTCCTCAGAATTCTTAGCCATAGTTATGAGTTACTAGTTAGAATTAAGGTTTTTTCCTAGGTTTTTATAAAAAAAGGCAGATTTTCATAGGCTGTGCAAGTACTGCATGAGTCCTTTTGTTGGCACATTCCTGTCACTTCCCTGCCTAAAAGGGGAAAGCCAAAATGCCTCTTGGAGTAGTATGATTGAGAATGCTTAGTACATGTATTCAGTGAGAAAAATGCTGGAAAGCTTGTGAAGGGGATGAGCAGAATTGTCTGTTCAGCACCATCCTGCTTCCCTGTGGAAGAATACCAACTGCGCTAAAGCAGCACATCAGACTTTCACTCAAAGATGGAATAGGATTTTAATGAAAAATGTGTTGGCCTCTTCCTACAACGAGGGAAAAGAATCTATAATCTGCCAATATTTATTACTCTCTGAACAGCTGATCCATGGTTTAATGCACTACCCTTCACTGCAGAAAATCTGGCTTTAGAATAATTTTCCAGGTAGCACGGAGGATAAAACTGTGGTTTTGTCATGTTCTGTAATGGATAGTGGGATATGTCTCAGAAATCCTTCCCTGCCCTTTTCCTCAATCCCCACCTGTGCTGTGATTTGTAACATCTGGCAATATCAGCCTGAGATGGGAGGAACTGAAAATTGAAGTCAGAGCTGAGACACCTTAAAAGAATTGCTGGCTGGGGAAGAGTTGTGTGGCTCTGCTTTCCCTTTAACACTGTCAGTGTTAACTCCATTTGCAGCCCTTATTTCTCTGGGGGGAGGAAGAGGACAAAATTCAGTTCCTCTAAATTATGTGAATTATTGGCAAGCAGTTTTGCTGAACTTTCTACTCCCCTAAAAAGAAGTTCTCTATGGCTTCTTGATTACACTGATAATCCTCTCTGCCATCAGCAAGCAGCTAAGCAGTTGGCTTGCACAATTAATGAAAGCTACGCTCTGGTTTAATTTTGTCTGTTTTCACCATTGGTAGCCAATGACATGACAAAACTGCTGTTTCTGTACATCTCGTGTCTGCATAGCAGACTTGAGTGATGGGGCATTCTTCTCTTTTCCGTCTGGTTTGGTTTCAGAGATCCTTTTCCCAGACTCGTGGCTTGCTGAGACAGAGCAAGCTGTTGTCCCCCTCTTTTCCCTGTCTCCATCCCAAGATCAGTTCCTCCTCTTTCCAGTGCAGAAAATGCACCACTATTCTGTTTTGCCTCCCTCTGGGGGATACCTTCTATAGGGAACACAAATATTTGGCAGTATCTGGTATAAAACATTCCCCCTGGTTTTTATGAGAAATAACAGAGCAATTCAAAGATATATTTTTATGTTATTTCGGTGAAGCGTAATATATTAATGGGCTGTACAAAGAAGATTTATATTTTAAAACCTTCACGCAAATCTAATATCATTTTAAATGTCATTGTCTGAAGTATAATATAAAAATGAAATTTTGTTTGTGTTTAATATTGCATTTATAAGTGGCCCAATGACAATTCAGATGTCTCATAGAATAATCATTAATGAGATAAAGTATATTTTGGATTGACAGTGGAACTGAATTCTTTTTATATGAGTCAACCCGGCAGAAATATTAAAAAGATGGTATTTGTTCCATCCATTAAATGTCTTTTAAAGTCTTAATTGATTATTTTTCTTGAAGCAATGTGTATATAGGTAGGAAATATATACAATATAGAATAATAGATGGTCCCCAGACTAAATACAGGGCTATAATTTGCTTGAAGAGCTCCACAGAAAAATGCAGCGTGAGAGGATGTGGAATTACCTGGTTGAAAAAAACTCTCCAAAGTTAAGTTGAGATGAAGAATGGGGAAGAGATCCTGACCCTAACAAAAAATAATATTGGAATCGAGCAATGCGCTGACCTTTGTATTTATTTCAGGGTAGTCTATTGTTATAATATATACTTTTGGACATTTAGTTTTGAAAGTTTTATAAAACAGTTAAGTTTAAATGTTAACAGTTTGACCAGTTAAGGATTTAGCTTTCTTTTTAGTTGATGTTAATGAAAGGGTATTGCCATTCTCACAGACGTCAGTAAACTCAAATATACAAGAATTTAAGTTTGGGACATGGTGTTCATGGAAAAATCTTATCTCCTGTAGATGTTGCAATCTCAAACAGCAGGTAACAAGGCTGAGGCCCTTGAGAGAGGGCAGGACATGCCAAGGGAATGCTCAGTCTGCTGCTAAGAGGGCAGCTGTCTCCTCCTATATGGAATTCTCCAGTATCACTGGTGTTACCCCCTCCCTAGGGAAGAGAGGTCTTCTTTGAATCTACCCCATCCACATTTACAGCATTGACACCTTAGGACCAAAGGCTCTTTAATTACTTTTTGTCTTGTAGTATGGGTGAGTAAAAAGGAGTTGCTATTTTGTTTTCTTGGGGACTTCTCCATCAGAAAAGAGGGGTGTGGGAACTGGGATTGTTGCCCCAGGAGAGACTGGTAGGTCTTGCCACATTTTCCCAAGCAGCTGTAAGATTCCTGTTTCCACCAGTCCCTGTAGGTGGATTGCAAACCAAGGTCATCTCATGAGTAGCACTCGGTACTCTCAGCAACTCCTGTCTCCTCTAGGCCTTTAGACTATAGATTTGAAGCAAAATGGGGTCTTGGCAGATCTCGCCAGCAGCAGCTGTACAGGCAGAGTGGTGCAGGATCCATGGGTGCTGGTGTGTGATCTCACCATCAAAGGAGCAGGGAGGGAGGGGAGAGCACATCCCAGTTTTAGCCAGCTGAGACTGCTGGGGAAAAGCTGCCTCCAGCTCCCAGAGAAGTGAGGAACTGAGTTAGGGAACTGTCTCTATATCACGCTTAGAGTTGCAGTTGCAGCCCCTTGGAACTTTAACCTGAATTGACTTAGCTGGGAAGGGCTGGGGTACAGCAGTTGGGCTGTGGAGTGCCCGGTGCCTTGCTCGAGGGGGCGTTGCCAGCGCCTGGTGGAGCGCCCAAACCCGCTGGATTTGGGGACTGACTCGGAACTGCCACGCAGATATGCCTTTTCTTTCCAGAGAGAAGTGTCTGGGACTCAGATATCCAGGTTTGTAGTGTCTCCTCGGCCAAAGCGTGAGGAAATGATGGTGGGTAATGCATGACCACAGAATCAGAGGTGGAGAGCTGGAGGGCTTCTCTACTGATACCACATAGCTGGGCAGCTCAGTTTGAGGAGTTTGTATGAGATCAAAAGGGAATTCAGCCATAACTTTTACTTTTCGTAGCCATTTACTCTTAGTGGTGTTTTTAAATTTTTAATTTACACGTGTTTTTAAGAGAAAGAAATGAGTGGTTTAAATTTTCCCTATTAAATGTTGGTGAAAGTATTACAGCTCTCATTGACGTCAGTGACATTATATTACCAGTTTGTTCTCTGCCACATCTTACAGAGGAGTAAACTGGTAAGTATATATTATATATATATTTATAGATAATGTAAATATGTTGACTTGTTACACCTATAATATGTTGAAATTGGTTTTTAAAAGGTGATGTAAATAGTGGTTTCCTTAATGAAAAATACATATTTTGTATTGTTCTAATGCAAAGGAAAAAAACCTTTTAATCTTTTTTGTTATGTATATTCCATGTATAAGTGTAAATACGATCACATAGGTTTAAAAACTTTTGCATGTATGTATACAGTTGCAAGTCTGGAAGAATGTATAGAAAAATTCTTTTATTTAAAGTTGTGATTACCTGCTGCATGAAAAGTGCATGGGGGACCCTGTGCATCTGTGCGTTGGCAAAAAAAAAAAAAAATGTCTTAACAAGTCAGGTCAGTTCAAAACACAACAGTATTCCACTTCTGGACATGACTTCTGCTGTGGTATTTTAGCTTTGTGAAAGAATGTGCTTCAATTCAAAAGGGTCTGGAAAAAAAAAAAAAGCAAACCTACTTTTAAAACATGAAGTGCTCATACAACTATAATAAGTCATGTAAGTTCAGGACTCCATTTTGCATAATTGAAATATTGTGCCAGGACTATTCCATCCCTGTAAAACAAAAGAGTATTGATTTTCATTGCCATACATAAGAATTCGGGATTTTACCACAACCAGTTATATTGTGATGTGTCTTCAGTAATTTAACTGGTCTCATTTTTTATTAGAAATTAATTTCCTCATGTGATGTCACAAAACTGTACATACTGCAGTGTGAAGTTTTTTTAAATCTTTCAGTGTTTACTTCCTGCAGAAGATTTGAATAAATGAGAAAAATGCATTGTCTTGATGGTTTTTAAATCTGCTTTATTTCATGTGTACTTTGCATTATTGGAGTGCTGGTGGGCTCTTTGCATCAGTACTGTTGATACAAATTTCTGACAACAAAAGTACCTCGAAAAAGGAGCTTAGGCACACACAGCCTTCAGCAAGGCTACTGACTGGAAGCTGAGAGTTGTGGAGCTGGAAATGAAATCATCTAAATCAGATTAGCAGCTTTACTTCACAATGCTCTGTATTATGTTTTATTTAAATAACCTACTGCTTATTAACTTAAAATCAGTGACCATAAACTGGAAACCTCTAAATGGGAATTCTCATGTGAAAATAACTGTTCAGGTCCCTTATGCAGGGCAGAAATATCTGTTTTCCCGCTAAAATCTACTTTGGTTCATATCACGAAGAAGTCTTCTCAGTTTATTCTATTTATGTTCTTAAGCAAACATATAGAGTAAGTCAACACAGTTATTTGCCCATGAAGCCCACTCAGAGGTTTAACAGTGTACTTCCATCATATTTTGGAGTTTTTAAGACAGCTTATGACATTAGTGCAAATGCTTGCACTAATATTTGCACAGTAATTGCAGCATTAGTACAAGTGCTGTTTCTCCAGAAAATTTTTGTTCCAGGCAGTTTCTGGAGCTGGACAGTTGCAAGCAAGCACATAGGATAGATATGACTGTCTTGGGTAACACTAACAGCTATTTTCATGAATCATCCTACAATTCCTGGTCTCAGCAGTAAATTGTGTGCCTGAGATTCTTTGGAAGCATTCTGGAAAGCAGAAAATATAATACATAAAGGTAATTTTAAAACAGTCATTCTGAGTCTGTAGATTTCAGCTAGGGCTGCCTGAACTGTATAGCTGAGTATTTTGATTGGTATCCAAAATGGAACAGGATGGGGATGCTGTCTCACTTTGGATACAGCACTTTGCAATATGAATGTAGTGCCACCAGTGACGCTCAACTGTGCTTCAGAGGGAAAGGACCCTGACCCAGCTTCTGCACAGACTCCTCTCTGTAGGTAGGCTTGATGTGAGAGATCAGTGACTGAGCCAAAATGCAGCCACCTGAAAAAGCAATATCCCTAAAGAGCCAATCTAATCTTCTAATAGCAGTGCAGCTTGGAAATAATTTCTTGAAATACATGGTTTCATCAGTGCTGTGTTTCGGTTTTGAGTCTGCCCACCAGGCAAAGCCAACGCTGCCGCTGTTTCTCCAGTGGTGATGCCCTAGGACAGCTCCATGGAGCACCTGAATATCTCTGACTCTTCTGTTTTTACTTCGTGGGGGTTTCAGGCTCTTGTAAATTCACTGTATTTATTCAGTTGTGCTGTAACACCAAGTAAAACTTGCGTTGTGTTGTCTGCCAGAACAAGCAGGGCTGCGGAGCTGAGCGTATGATGTGCTAAACAGCCTGTGGGGTGACAAGGATGTGGAGCGGGTGTGATATCCCAAGAACCATTCCCCTCTGAGTGAATGTTAACAGCATTTGCTTGCTGATTCAGAATGAACTCACTCAAAGGTGCTTCATGCTGCCAGTGAACTCTGCAGACAGGCCTGTGGTCACATGGAATCTTCTTGGTCCCCAGCTTGTTCCTCACAGAATGAAAATTGCATGTGGTGTTGATGGGGTTTTTTTACGAAACAGCTGCTGGATGAAGGAATTTTCATTTCCGCTTCAGAGATTTCTAAATTGAGGGGGGATAGCAGTTGTGTTCATGGGACTTGGCACCCCAGTCTTCTCTGCTCCTGAGTGAAATGAGCTGTAGCACTGTGGGTGTCAAGGACAGGTGTGGACTCTGATAGATCATTTGCCGGGATGTGCATTGTGGAGTGTTTGTAAGAGTAGAGAAACTTACTGCGGTAGTACAAACATGTCTTTAAATAAGTAAAGCAAATTATTCTTCACTGACTGTGAACTTGCCAAGAAAAACGTGGGTTTGAAGCTAAAGAATACCATGACAATGTTTTGCTGTATGGCACAGCTTGGCACATTAGAGCTGTGGAAGACACCCATGGGAATGTCTGTAGGGACTTGATATGAGCCTAGAGCAGAGGCTAGGATATGCAGGCAATAATTGATGATAATATTTTTATTTCCTTTTGATTGTCAGAGTGACTCAAAGGGAGCATAGCACAAACTTGGGGCATAAAAATCCCCTCTGCTGCTAGCTATCAATGCTGCTAATGAAGGAGCATATGCTGATCCAAGCTCGCAGCAGCCCACTTTGATTTGGCTTTCTAAGGAATGCTTGCTCTTAATGAATAAAGAGATTTGTCACTATTTCCAGATTACTTTTCTGGTTAAATTACTCAGAACTTAGCTGCTGCAAAACAAACATAATTGACTTGGGAATATGACTTGTGAAACCTGATGTCTGCTTCCACAATTAATGCCTTCATTGCATCATGGTGTGTTGGGGGGACATGGAGAAATAACTCCTCATCTACAGCACAGATGATCTGGATTCTCTTCAGTCTACTTTGTAAAGGTGGTGAAAATTTCTCACTTAGTAGGAGGCAAAGTGGGCTTCTCTCTAAATTAGTGGGGGCTCTCTGGCCCCAGTCTTTTCTGAAGCTGCTGCTGACTTTTAGAGTCACACCCTTCTACGTGCTCAAATTCCCTTGAAAGTTTCAGTACAGAGCTCAAAGGTTAGTTCTGCAGATGAGTTGTGGGTACCCACTGAGACAGATACATCAAGTCTGTTGTTACCTCTCTATATTTGCCTATCTGCCCCTCTGTAACTCCAGCAAAATGTTACAGTTTTTCAAGTTTTGCCTGACTAGATTCCATGCCCAAATCTCATCACAGGTACTGAGAGAGAATAAGTGATGAAATTCAAGGATGATTTGGAGTTGGATGCCCTGGTGCTCAATTTATTGTATATGCTGTGACTTGGGAAATGCTTTACTAGAGTTTCTGTGGAAGATGGAAGTTCCTCCAGTAGTAATTGCACATTTCCTTTTTTCCCTGAATTCCCATTTTACTCTGAAAGAATCCTTTGGTTTGGTGTTGGGGTTTTTTTCAGGAAGCCTCACTGACTCTTGAATGCCTCACAAATGGCTCAGTGATTCACCTTTGGGCAGCCAGGGAGCCTGTGTCCCTTAGGTGGTGCATGCTGACCCCACACGACTGTATCTGTGTGCCTGTCCTCTGTGCAGTAGTGGACCACTGACTTGTGGGTCTTAGGTTTTGTGCCACAGTTAATTTAAGTGGAGAAGGAAGAAAGAGAGTGAAGGGGAGTCTTAAAATAGCAAGCTACAAGATGTTATTCTCAAGTGCCTTTTACTTTCTAATCCCACTTCGTTTTCTGCTATTTAATATGGTCATAGTGGAAAAAAATCCTCACCAGCATTTGCAGCAAGAATTAGATAAATCCAGGAAACAAAAATCTTGTGTAGCTATTCATGTCATATGTAGTAGACTCATAGAATGGCTTGGCTTGGGAAGGAGCTTAAAGATAATTTTATTCCAACCCCCCTGCCATGGGCACGAACACCTTCCACTCGGCCAGGTTGTCCAAAGCACCATGCAACCTGGCCTTGAACGCTTCCAAGGGTGGGGCAGCCACAACTTCCCTGGGCAATCTGTTCAGTGCCTCAGCACCCTCACAGCAAAAAATTTCTTCCAAATTTCAAATCTAAATCTACCTTCAGCTTAAAGCCATTCCCTCTGTCCTATCACCACATGCTCTTGTAAAAAGTCCCTCTACAGCTCTCTTGTAGCCCTTTTAGGCACTGGAAGGTGCTCTAAGGTCTTCCCATAGCCTTCTCTGGACTGAACAGACGCAGTTTCCTCACAGCAGAGCTGCTCCATCCCTCTGATCACCTTGGTGCCTCCTCTGGCCTGGCTCCAGCAGGTCCCTGTCCTTCCTGTGCTGGCCCCAGAGCTGGATGCAGCCCTGCAGGTGGGGTCTCAGCAGAGCGGGGAGAGGGGCAGAATCCCCTCCCTGCCCTGCTGCCCACGGGGCTTTGGATGCAGCCCAAGACACTTGGCTGAGTGTACAGAGATCAGTACCACCACTTAAATCATGGAGTATTACTGATGGAGGTTTGCTTACTTCCTAGTCCAAAATCTAAAGAGCCTTCACGTTTTGTTACGAACAAGTACCAGGAGCTGGTTTGTCAGCATGTAAATATGCTTAAAACTCTAAAAAGAATGGTTTAGGTAATCCTTGCATACAGTGATGTCTGTCTCTTTTGTAAGGAGCTGTTAAGTTAACTCTCATGCCATTTCCCCCTTTCCTCTTACCTATTATTTTGAGTCCTTTCATCTCATCTTTAAACTACACAGGAGCCCAGTCATCGCCCATGAAGGGCAGAGGAGACAAAAGGAGTATATATTTTTAGACAACTCCTTTGAAATAAGTGTTTGCCTAAGGTACTGCATTATGCATTGGCTGTTACTGAATGCTGTGTCTTGGTCTCTCCTCAGAAAGTATTCACCCAAGGCATTGCATAGTGCCTGCACACTGAGAAGAGAGGTGATGACATCGAACAGCAGCAACCCCCAGCACCCCCGTTATTTTAGAATGCTGCTTACTGTGGCAGAAAGAAGCAAAGTGTATGACACAAGGCCTTTTTCCCCCCAAAAAAATTTTGCTTTTGAAAATGGCACAGGATGAAAACTGCAGGTTCGAGGTCAGAAAAGGAAAATAGAGGGGAAGTTTTTTTGGTTTTTTAAAGTCCTCAGCATGGTCTAGCTGGCAGCCTGTTGCCTGCTCCCATTCTGTCCCACCACCTGTTTCCCAGAGGGAAGGCACTATGGTGGGGCAGGCAGCGGTTGTTTCCGAGGGGGCCAAATTTTACCATTTGCATGTGATCTGACTCAGAAAGTTGGTGGCAGCTGCTCCCAACATGGACAAAACCATGGCAGCTCCTGATAGAGGAAGAAAAGGCACTGAAATCCCCTGCTGAAAATGTTCACAGCCTAAAGAATAATCCTGCATTTTTTACATGGCATAGATTTGCAGTTATTAATTTAGAAGTGGAAGGAATAATTGTCTAGAAACTGACAGCAGGTATGGTATTGAATACATCTCACTTTAAAATGTAAAAGGTCTGGGGATAAAGCTAGTTACAAAAAAACCCCAACTTTTTGTGTATTCAGTGTTTTCAACAGATTTTTTCATTGTCTTCCAACATCTGCCTAGCGCTTGAAAACTTAGTTCTCTTTAGTCAGAAAGGTACTATTCCAGTTTTCCTGTCATCTTTATTTTTTTTTTACATAAATATTTTTGTTGTGCTTCCACTAGAATAATATGGCTTGCTATCACTTGATTTCAAATTATGCCTGTAACACTGTACAATGCTGCTGCAAAACATCTCCTGACAGTCCCAGGAACCTCCTGCATGGAACAGAAGTCTCCTCTGACCCAGGCTAACTGCTGTGCCTGGCTCCTAGGGTGCCTGGAGCAGTAAATGGTGATGTTGGTCATATGTGATTCTGAGCACTGTATAAATTCCTGCCTAGTTCAGTTTTTCTCTCTCCCAGTTTGGGTCAAGGGGATATGGAGATTCTTGGCAGTACATTACGGGCTGCAGAAGTAGCAGCTGGTTTCCAGTCATCTTGTGTGTTCCTGTTAGCCTGCATTAATGGTGCAGCTGTGCCAGTGTCACCCTTTGAGCCTGTGCCCAGTTGGCCTAAAGCAAACACGATTCCACAGGAGCCGAGACGCTGCTGTCCCTTTTGATGTGGAATGTGGCTGCCTGTGGCATGGAATGCTATGCCTTGCAGGGAAGTAGAGGGTTCAGCATAGGAGATAAGTTCTTGACAACTGTGGAAACATCTGTAGAGCAGGGCACATTTTCTTGGTTTTTTGCAGTTTCACTCCGGATGCTCAGAGTTCACTTTCCTCCTCTGCTCCATCCAAGTTATTCTGGAGTGGGAACCAGGAGGGGAAGGGTCAGATGTATGAGAACAGCATTTGTGGGGCAAAATTCAGTCCCTGGAGTGAGGACCAAATCAGAGGATGATGATGATGATGTACAGAAACCTCTGTTCAGAAATGCCTTAAGGCCAGGACACAGCTGCAGCAGTATATTGGTTAAAGGAGTGCTTAGAGAGATGCTCTTTTTTAGCTGATACTCAAATTCCTGAGACCTGTCAGGGATTAAAAGAGGTACTAAAAAAGGGGCAATGTAATGGAGCCCTGACCCTGGCCTGGAGCACTGGCCACAGGGGCTAGTGCTGCTCAGTGGGGTTGGGGATACACAGTGGCCAGCTGGGCAGATGGTCCCTTCTGAGTCTGGAGGGAAGGGTGGCTGGGTTGGGCTTGCTGAGAGTCCAGCATGAGAGGGAGATGCAGAAAAGGACCTCAGGAAGTGTTGTGGTACCAGGATGCCTTGCTTCAGCATCTGAGCAAATGACGTCAGGTAATAAATGGTAAGACTCCTGTGAAAGCAGGAATTCTGTTTGCCGTGTTTTCTTTTTCCACAGCAGAAGTTACAGCTGCTATCTCATCTCTGCTTGATCTCTGCAGCAATTGCTTCAGTTTTCCTGCCATAAACAAGGGTGGCTCTTTCCACAGCATCTATGTAAAACAGATCTGTATTGCTTTCAGGGGTTTTCTGTAACCTGTCATGACTGGTTTTATTTCCTACCATGGTCCTCACAGAAAGGAGAATAGGGATGGTCCACAAATTATTGATGAGGAACCCCAGATTTGCATTGCAGTTGACTCTGGAGTTTGATGAAATTTCAGGTGAGGCTTATGGTCATACTATATGCCAGGATTTCTCTGCTAAACAAGTAAAAAAAAGAGTTCTTGTTTTAGAGAGACTTCAATGCTAGTGGAGTATTGATGCCTTCTCGAGGCTGACCTGGAACAGAGACTAGACAGAGCAAAAGGATAAAAGTAGGTGTTTATTAAAAGGTCTCAATGGGTACACTTGGGCCACACAAGAGCCCAGCTGGACTACACTTAAGGTATACTCTAAAATGGTCACACAATGCTTGACTGATCACAAAGTCTTCTACTTTTATCAGTTTTGGTCTATTAGCATATTAGAATCAATTGCCTAGCTATAGCTTGAGGTTATGTAGCTTCAGCTTCCTTGTTTTTTATTTCTCACTTTACTGTTGTTTTTGTTCTTGGGTCTAGAAGTTAAGTTAGTCTTTTAGAAGTTAGACTAGCTAGTTAACTAGCTAGAAGTTAGTCTTTGGTGTTAAGCTAGAGAAGGAATTGTTTATCTGTTCTGTGAAGAGAGCTTAGTAGCACTTAATATGAAACTTAAAACTACTTACTAAAACAGCACAGAATTTAAAATCACAAAGGCTAAAAAGCTTAAGGCATCAGTATCAACTGCACATATGTGTGACATAGGCAAGAGAGTATAATTTGCAGTATCTCAAATTTGGGTGTGTTAAAATGTATAGAATGTGGGTTGGCCTTTGAATTTAGAGCATCTAAATATGAGGATTCTCATCAGATGGCAACATCCCTGTCAATGATGAGACTGCTATGATGTGGTCAGAAACATCTTGGCAAGTGGCAGATCACAGAGTAGACAGTGAGCTCCACAACTCCGATGCAGCTTCCTGTCTGCATCATTATTGAAATCACCCTCTCTAACCCTGCCCCTGCTTGGGTTATCTCACCTGAGACCTTTGAGTAAAACTAGGTTAAAATGTACTTGCAAGAGAAACATTTTGGAAATGTAACTCACTTGCAGTGCATTAAATGAGCAAATTTAAAAGCCAACGTGAGTGAAGAAAATTAAAGAAAGGTTTCTGAAGCCAGTGAGTAACCAAAGCAGAAACAGGGCACTGGCTGTAATTTGTACCTGAAACCTGTGAAAGCTGACCCCAGGCTTGCAATTGTAGAGAAGGTCTAACCCCTAATAGGCTTGGACAAGTAAATAAGACCTTGCAGCAGTGAAAGTACCTTATTGTGACTGTGCTTGTGGGAGCCAGTGTTTTTCTCAGCCAGGCTCCACCTCACTGTGTTCTCCTCAACATGAAGTTCTTTTGCTTAGGCTTAGTTCCAGTATTCAAGATTTCTGTGTATTTTTAGCATGTTGTTTGTTTATCATCTGCCATATATTTCTTATAGCAACAGCAGGGCAAGTTAAACATGGGGTCTTGCATCTGAAATAGCTGTTCTTGGAGAACACAAACAGTGCTTTTATACTCTCTGGATAGGTTTTTTGGGGGGAGGGAAGGGAAACTTTTCTAAAAAAATAAGTGTGGAATAAAATAAATGAAAGAATAAAAAAGTGGGAAATCTTTGAAGCTGACACTCTGCAGCTAAATCAAACTGGTTAGATTTATGTGCAAAGTAAGGAATTTTGGTGCAGAGGGTTACTTTAGCATTTTTTTCTGTGGAGAGAAATGTCAATGAGCATGAATGTGTACATAAACACACACAGAAGATGGGTACAATGACTCATGTGGACAAAAGAAAAATTAAGAAAGCTGACAGTGCAAGGGCTGGTATTTAAAGCAGGAGGGGTGTGTAGTGAGTATTCTCGTAGAGTAGCCATTATTTATTAAGTAGAGGCAGAGTGAGTTGAGCTATACAAAAATATAATGAGACATGCTTCAAGGAATTTGCAGCCTATTACAAACTCAGAAAAAACCACTGCGGGCACATAAAGTACATTAAGTGCTGGTACAAGTTAGCAGTAGTGAAGGAATCTGGCTGAGGTCATTGTTGAAAAGCATTGTGAAAGGAGTGAGTCTGGAGGAGGAAGAGAAGGGAAAGTCATCTGAGGTAAAATTCTTTGGAAGACTTAAGTGGACCTGACGCTAACTCCTCTGCGTGGGGTGAATTTTATCAGAGGCAGTTGGGGGAAGCAGGAGGAAAGTGAGGCAGGTTGGACTGGAAGGAAAGGTTTCTTGGTGGGAATTGAAGGAGCTTTTGAAGATCAAGATATGGGGAAGGTAAGAAGGAAAGGGGAAATAATTTGGACGTATGGAACTACAAAATGACAACTGAGCTTGATTTGGAGCTGCTCAAGGAACACTGGTTACAGATGGTACTGAGATGGTTTTTGAGAGCTGAGTCAATCCAGAGCATTCAACACCATAGGAAATGTAGAAAAACTGTAAATAAAACAAGAGTAGATGAGGGGAAAGCTGTATTTAAGTAATTCCTTACCTGAGCATTGGTTATCCTTATTTCAGGAGTATGTTGTTTCTTAATTTAAAGCAAGAATGATTATCTATGGCCCATGGTGTGGAGGTGATCAGAAAACAAAAGGGGACCTATTGCTGTAGGGTTGTCCAATGATACCTTAAAACAATAAATCTATGAACCCAGTAAGAAGGAAGAAAAGGGAAGATGAAGGGTGGGGTGAAAAAGAAGTTGCTTATTAAGTTGTCCAGAGAAGAAAAAAAAAAAAAAAGTCATCTGGATCTGAAAAATAAGTAGTGAGGTAAAAGCAGGAAAAGCTATGTGGAGGGAGCTGACTCCAAGTGCCCAGGTGCCTCCCTTTGTTTATATTTAGTTGGTTTTAACTAACAGAGAAATATATCCTGGTGTGGGGTGGTCCCCCCACAGAACCCAAGGCTAGGCTTTGTTTAGTTAAAGGTTAGTTCTGACAATACCATCTTATCACAGCAAGCTGAAAAAGAATGCGATGGGACTTCCTAGTAGTGAATTTTAGGGAATCTTCCTGGTTTCTGGTTGCAAGGGATAGGAAAATAACAAATTGTGGCTAGTATAGCATGGCTCTTGGGCAGGTTTCAAACCAGACACGGTTTTAAACAGAGTCTGATGAAGTAGAAGACCTTACCCACTCTATAAGTTGTAAAAGAACCTCCTTGCACCTTCTCTTTTTCCATATTATTAGTGTGTACCCACTGGGGCTGCACACTCACAGAGGAGCCAAGTTACAGGTAGCAGATGATCCTGGCTGCTCTCTAAACTAACTAAGGAGAGAAGGGGCAGACAGTCTTTCTTCCAAGATCATAAAGTTCAGCGAGAAATTATTTTCAAAAATTATGCAAGAACGACTTCTGATCCTGGACCTGTTAGGCTGTGGATGCCCAGCCTTAACTTTTGAGCTGTGAAAACAGACCAGCCCTGTTGCTTTTGGGTGTGATCTTTGGCTCTCCTGTGGCGTAACTTAATGAGTGTGGTAACACCTCACCTCTGCAGCCTGACCTTGCTTACCTTTTGTGTGGGGAACATTGAGGCTTGGACTGAAGAGCAGTGCATTTAGTTACAAATATAGGTGAACTACGTGCTGTTTCCCAGATATCTGACTATGCATTTGGGAGCAGGGAGGGAGAGTTTGCCATTATCTTCAGCTTCTGCATTCCCCAGCTCCTCAATTCAGAGCAAGGGTTCTGGAATTTATAGCCTCCTACATTTATTTCATAACAGTGCAGATGCTTCTAAGTCAGTGAATTCAACCATCCTGACAGCATATTTGCTTTTTCCAGCTGTCTCTTCCAGGGATGCTCAGAGACCCCGTGGTCCTACTCAAAAAAATATCTGTTGTTGAGAAAGAGTCTCTAAAGATTATTTGTGTACCATGAGCAAACACTTGATGGAAGAAATATTTTGAAATATCTATTTGTATACCAGATGTCTTTTCACCTGTTTAGCATGTTAGTTAGTGTGAATATACTTTCTGTGTGTCTCTTCAGCAAAATCTGGTTTAGAACATTCCACAATGATCTGGAAAGAGAAACCTGCAGTTTGGGGAAAAAGATGTATCTGTGGACTGCTGCCCCTGCCAGTTTTCAGGAGTTTATTGCTCTTAGGGGAAAGCTTAATAGTCTGTTAATTGAGAAGACAGAAGATCTTTTACACTTGGCTGCACACTATTATTAGGAGCATAGCAATAAAGGGAACAAACCTTAGCCCACATATTCAAGTAAAAATTTGCAAAATAAGTTTAACAAGATAGTGATGAATTATCCACGCTACAATGTGTAGCAGAGCACAAAAGGGCTAATAGCAATAAAAGCATTGATTACTGACAGGGATTCTGCTCATTTTTATTATTGCCATCGACAAGGTACTTGTTTCTGGTGCTTCTGACTTAATCCACAGGTTGTAGAATTGCAACTCCATAATGTCACAACAAGGTGGAGTCCAGCCTAGCTTGCAGAAAATTACTAATTTTTCCAAAACCTCACCACTTTTTAAACTTTAGATCCAGGCAACTAGATCAGAGTGAACACTGAGATATAGAACAGTTTGTTCTGAGGTTTTGTTTGCTTTGTATGCAGGCAAAACTGCTCCTTTTCAGAGGGTGGTCTGATGGTGCTATGATTCACACATCGTAGTAGCAGTGGTACCATGACAACTTCAAACTCAGCCGTGCCTGTGAATTTCATCTCCAGTGCCAGCCCCATCTTTTATAATTCCCATGGTGGCTTTCTTGGTGGTTTGGGGTTTTTTTTAATGGTACGGTGTCACTCTGAACTGTTCCTAAAGTTTTAATGCAAGTTGTTATTGTTGTTATCCCAGCTTAAAAAAAGAGAAGAACACAGCTTTAAATTTGTGAAGACTTCTGGGACTTATGTTTTTATATCAAAATAAATTATGACTCTATAAACAAAAAATGATTTGATAAATTCTGTTGTGATTGATCCTTATCTACTTAAAAGAAGTCCAGCATGCGGCCATGCTGCCTGTATGGAGTCCATGAAATTTTGATCTCAGGCATTCTTGTGATTAGCTCCTGGTTCTTGCATGTGGCTTTGCCAGGGCAGGGCCTGAGCCTGTGTCTCTGTTCCAGGGAAACCAGAGGTCTCTTGCAAAAACAGTTGTGGGCTTTTGAATCTGCACATCTAAGTCCCAAAGAATCTGCATCATTTACCACCTGAGAGAAGATCTTTATTAAAGCCAAGTTAGGAGCACCTGCACTGGGGAATGTGGAGAGCTTCTATGTGCAAACTTTGCAAAGGAGGGGTAATATATCTTTTTATGTTTTGTTTTAATCAGACCATCATTTGTTTTTGTAGACAAACAATTGGTTCCAGGACGGAAGACAGTGATCCAGTGGAAGGCACAGCACCAGAGCCTGTAGCTGTCCAGTCCCACGCCTTATATAGCCCTTTTGGGAAACCAGGTGTCTGCAGGAACAGTGGGAAAGCATTCATAATATGGATATTCCAAAAACTTAATGGTTTACAGAAGAAGCTTCTGTTCGTGCTCTTATTGGGGTTGAAAAAAAGAAGAAAAAAAAAAAAAAAGAGGACTTGTGTGTAGCAAGGGTTTGCATCTGGCATGGTGCAACAGCTGCATTGTAGGGAGCAAGGATTCTACCAGGAGGGGGATTTTAGGTAACCTCATTAACTCCTGCTGCAAGCACACGGGTGTAGCTTGAAGCAGGCTCTGTTGCTACACCATATTTGTGTTGACCATCAGGTTATGGGCCAAGATGAGTCCTTGCTGGTGCTAAATTTCCAGTATTTTCTTCTGAATTGTTTGTTTAAAAATACGTATAACCAGGGCTGTTGGTGTGTGTGGCAGGGCCACACTGTCACTGTTACTGTCACTGTCCCTTGCCTCCCTCATGGCAGAGCTGGTGCTGATCCTGAGCCATCTCTGCTCCCTGTGGAAATGGTGGGACAGGACTGGCCATGAGGCCCCGCCGTGCCCTGCTGGAATGGCCCTGTGCCATGATGGGAGGAGGAAAAATAATGTCTATTGTGCATTCAGATGAGGTAATTCTCCTTGTTCAGGAGGAGCACAGGGAAGGGGCCCAGGCAGGCATTTGATTGTGGCATCTGAGAGCCATATATATTCGAAATATCTGGAAAATATATGGAATTTGTATGCAAGATGTGCACTATCCACTAACGTACCTTTGTAAATCCAAAAATGGAGGTGGATAAGGGGAACAACCCCAAGCTGAAGAAGAGGAACTTTTCAAACGTTTCAAATGCATTTTTAAAAAGCAGATCTACTGTGTCTCCTGACGAGTTCTGACTTGCCTGAAGTCTCCTCATACAAATTGTGTCAGCTCTGCCAAGAGCTGAGATTATTTTGGGCCTGCCTGGATCGTGTCAAAGCCGTTTGCACTCTCTTATCCTGGCACCAAGAGTACCAAGTGTACCGGTGTGCTGCTCTGGCTGGGTCATGCCGTGCCCTGACCCGGTCAGGTATGATGCACACACTGAAACCAAACAGTGCTGGGTGTGGGCACTTCCCCCTGGCCTGGGAGAACAGAAGAACTGTGCCATGTCACAGGAGAGGCTCTGGGAGCCAGGACTCTCAGGGGCACTTGAGCATTGCTCAGAAAGGAGGAGATGGGGTGTGAGGAGAGCTCTTCTGCTGATGGCAGCTCTCCTCCGCCAGTGACTCAATAAAATCTGGCAGCCAGCTGGATCACCACCAGCACAGTGTCTTGAGGTGTTGCTAGGACGGAGTAAAAATACTGTGACTGGTGTGGCATCTACGCTGTGCCACATCTACGAGCTACTCAGAGTCAAGGTATTCTAAGGAAATGTGAACCTGATGGAGCTGGCTTGGAGAAATTTGGAGTAAGACACTAGCACAATACAGGAGACAGTGCATAAGCTGATGCTGGCTTCCAGCTAAGAGTTCCACAGCCCTTTCAGCAAGGTATGCCGTGTGTGGAGAAATGGCAGCACAGCCGGTCATCAGTGTCACCCTCTGGGGGGGATCTCAGCCCCTCCACAAACTGAGCACGTGAAACTGAGACTGAAACACACCCAGCGGAGGGAGCGGAAATTTCTGAATGCCTGAAACCGCTGTTCTTTTTTCACGTTGGTGAAACTTAAGTCTGCACAACTGTGTCTGCAGAGAAGCATGAAAATCTCTAGCAAGGAAAACTTGTGATAACAGTTGGCGTGTGTCGCAGAGCCAACAGGAGATGCCGACAGACGGCTCCCGGGAAGTGAACGGGAGCACCACGCGGGAATAGCAACATCTGCCCACCAGGAACCAAGATCTGGGGCCATGTTTTCCAACAAATGACACGAGCTGACACAGTTTGGGCAGCTGCCTCTGTGAATGGGGAGCCTTCAAAGATGTTCATCTCTCTCCTGGAATTTGACAGCCCAATCATGTGCGACTCCTGGTGGCTGGTCTTTCCTCAAGCACCTGGTTTCCATCCCTGCAAAGGGACTTGGTGCTCTGATAGCCAGCCAGCTGTTTGGTGTTAAGGCAACAAACATGGTTGCGAGTATTATTTTTTGACATATGCTCGTTTCAATATGTTCAGATGTGAAAGTACTTAACTGCATAATGCCCCAGATGTCTGAAGGCCTCTTGGGGATGGGAGCACGCACTGGTGGTATTGTAGCCTGGAAGAGTGTTTTTAGTGTGCATTAGGAAGGGCTACAATGAAAATTTAGGTCAGGAAACCACCTACCCAGAGAAGGGATGGACTACAGACAGAACCATGCACAATAATTCTGAAAACTGAGCAATATTTGACATCAAGATAAAATGAAGATAAGTCTGAAACTCAGCCACTCAAAAAACAAGTTAAAGTAGGTCAGTGAGTTTAGACCCAGCACTGCAGTTTGAACAACTCACAGAAAGTATCTGCATATTTTTCAAAACACAGGCACTGCCTAAAGCCATTGCTTTGCAGCAGATCCAGAAGTCGACTGAACATCCAAAAGCCTAATCCAAGACCTTCCAATGCTGCAATAACATTGAAAATGAGACTAAATCATCATCCTTTTTTAAGAAGTGTTCAGTCAGGGGAAAAAATTTAAAAGGGTTAAGCTTTAACTGACACATGCCCCACTTCTTATGTGAGCTTACTAGGAACAGCAGCAAGGAATATATCTCTGTGAGAGCAAGCCAAGCATGAAGCTTGCTTTTGGCCTTGGAGTCATACTTGGAATTATGACCCATCCTGGGGCTTGTGTGGGGCCACAATACTTCACCAGCTGCTTCCTTCAAGGGTAGAGTTTGCCCACAGCCAGGGCTACCACAAACCGGCCCTTTGACAAGGCTGATTCACTGTTAGACTGTGGAGAAGAAAAGGCAGCAGGTGTTCAGCTTCCCCTGGGCAGTGTAGCTTAGCTCCAGGGTGAGAATGGCTCTCTCAGCAGGGCACCCAGAAATGCAGCAGGCTGGGACAATCCCATCAGAAACAACTGCACTGGTCACCTTTAAGGAAATGTGCAGCAGGATTCCTGCTTCCTCACCCGGCTCCAATGCTAGTAACAAAAATGGTTAATGTTCATTTGTTACTGGGCAAGAGCAGCAGCGTCGGCCAGTTACTGGAGCTGGCACGTGACTTCTCACTTTTTGTGTTGGTGTTTCCTCTCTCCTAAAAACACAGAAGCTTCTGTTTCTGGTATGCCATTTCTCTGCAGGTTTTCAACACATAATATGGGAGTTCATTTAAAAAAACAAACAAACAAAAAAAACCCCAAGCAACTATATAAAAGAAAGAAAAATCACCCAAGCCAGAAAAAAGTGACGCCAAGTAACTGGCTAGAAGCCTTAATCTCTCTTGATAGCGCAGGAAAGCTTGTACAGACTTTCACAGTGAATGACTCAGGTTGGTATTTAAATTCATTTGAGAAGAAATCACCCTAAAAATATAAGTGAAGACTGATGCAGTTTTCTAGGTTAGGTCTGCCTTATTTAGTGAGCCTCATTACATGTTCAATGACATAAAACCAGGTGGCAGTTGACACACTAAACCAGTCTAAACAGGTCACAGTCTGCTCCAATGTCAATCATTTGCCTGGGGTCAGGAAGTAAAAGTAGGCCATGACTTCATTTCTAAAACCATCAGATTCAGTTTTCTTCCTTGTTAGTTTTTCTCAGCTCCTGTGTTGAAATGCTGTGGTCACATCCATCCTGGGGAAGTAGCTGAACCTGAGGCTGTGTCTTTGTAGGAATCCACTGCACAGGTTTACTGCTGCTCCTCACTGGGCAGTGTCCACCTCTGCCTTTTCTGGCTGCTGAAAGGGTGGTTCTTTGTTATCCCTCTTGCCTTGAGCAAAAATCATTACGAATTTCATAGAGCAGCTCTCTCAAACAGCTCGTTCTATGTGTGCCAAAGGTACACAGAGTCATGAAACACTCACTGGGATAAAAGTCTTGGCTAATAGGAAGGCATCAGGATCTTTCCTTTGGTTCACATCAGCTGATTGATACCTCTGGTGCCTCTCTTTTCAGTCAGCAGGGTAATTACAATAACGTACCTTTTTGCTAAAATAGAGTTTCTGAAAATACATTGTGTACAGCAGCAAGGGAAAGCTGATGCTCTGGAAAACAACAGCTTTTGTAAAACTGCATTTTCTGTGGAAAAAAGGCGGAGATTTATTTCAATGGATAATAGTTAATAGTACAATCCTACCAGGTCATTCCTTACTTTCCTATCTCCAAGTAATAGCTCCATAGGAAAAAAATAAAATATTCTTTGAAGTACAAAAAAACCAAAATACACCATTTTACTTTTTTTTCACTCCAATTCAGCTGTAAGGCCAGGACTTAGAGGGCAGGGTCTTCTGTGCCATGTTAAAGTGCAGAGAAAGCAGTGGCAGGTCAGCAGAGAATCGGCCCCAGAGTTCTGCACTGGGGACGTGCCCCAGTCTGGTTTCCTTTAGTATGCAGCACCACTCACACTGTGTGCTATTTCATCATGTCAGTGGTGCTTTCACCAGGTGTTTTGGAGGCTTTAGTAATAAAAGCATAGGCAATTGCTGAATCAAGTGAAAATTCATCACAATCCTTTTAGATAAGATTCTGTAGGACCCTTGACACAAGTCTTTCAGTGATAAATTTCTATTGTGTATTAAATAAAATTACTTAGAATCATATTCCAATTTTTAATTTCAGGCAGCTGTGTGGATCATCAACATTCCTAGAGGATCTGAGGTAAATTCAATTACTGAGAAATGTTTCACCTGATATAGAAAAGTTGAGTGGTGTGCATTACATTATTAGATGTTTGTTTATTGATTTCTGAGGGGTTATCCTATTATAGTTTTTTAATCCTTCTAAAGACTGCCTCAGGTTTTTGAGAAGCACTTTGGGTCTGAACAGCTACACTAAAGGAGTGATTTATTTGATCTCAGTATGAGGGAAAAAATCAGCATTTTAAAATTTGTCACCAGTTGGAAGCTGAGATTTAAATTTGAGAAGGGTCAAATCTGGATTAAGTATTTTAGATGTACTTCTCAATAAAAAAGAGTGAACAAGCAGAAAAATTCTGAGACAGGTCATGGATGGAAAAGAAAATATTGCTGTGCAAATATTAAGAGAGAAGTGTGCTGGAAACTAAGATGGAAACTTTTTAAACTCTGATACTTACTGAAGCATAAACTGGACTTCAGTGGTCTCTTCCATTTGTTGCCTGTATGATAATTCTGTGTGGACCAGTAATTTTGGTATAATATAATACCATTTGTCTTAGCCACTCATATGGTCTCTTTTCTTGTGGCTGGTTCAAAGTAAAACTTTACATACTAGAGACCAGACAAAAATAAATTCTCAGTTCCATATGTCTGAATACAAACTTGAGACTGAATCATAAGCAGTTAAAAGTAAAATCCAAGTCCTGAGATCTCAGAAAGAGACTTGTGCTTCACAGATTCATAAATACATTCTAGTTTTGCCAAGTAATATAGTGCTAGTGCTTGTGATTAGGTGGTAAAAATAAATATNGTTAGACTTGTTTGTGAACCTCCAAAGCAGGCTAAAGTTGGTTGTGGGAATTTTTGGTGGAGACTGCAGACTAAAGTGAGATTGTTTTCCCAGTGGAAATGTTGATTACTCATTTTTCTAGTTTTCCTTCCTAGGAACTCTCTCCAAGGTTATGTATTTTAGGATCAGAAGTGTAATTGTATCCTCAGAGCATATCAGTTCAGTTTATGTAGGGAGCATCATGGCATGTGTCATATGAATTCACTGGTCAAGTGTATCTAATGCTGGTCTGCTTTAGTTCAGATTATCAGTAGTTTACAAGTACAAGACTGTGATCTTTGTTGTTATTCAATAGATATCTAAACCAGGGATCACCAAACCATTTTCTCAGTTATCCTGGTGTGGACCACATAGGCTCCTTGGTGGCAGAAACAAAAAGTACTCCAATTTGTTGAGTTTTTTGTTTTGCAGAAATTAGTAGCGCTGTGTTTTAAGTTACAGAACAACTGGAAAATAACCAGTCATATTCTATTTACATTAACACATTTTCTAGGATAGAACTGAGAACTCAGCCTTGTAACCACAGCTTAGCATCTAACATTGAGAAATCAGGATAAGTTTTAATAAGACCTTTAATAAAACTGAAGGTGTGTATTAACAGAATGTCACAGCTTCTGGAAGTATCACAGCTGTAAATATTTTCAATGTAAAGTATTATTGGCTTAGAATAATATAATCAAAGTATAAGGAGGAAAGATGTTATACTGAAAAATCTATTTTTAGCTTCAAAGAGACTTAAACAGAAGAGGTAGAAAACATTAGGTCACGGATGTCATTTTCCAGAGCCCTTAGAATTCAATGGGAAGTTCTGAATTGAGTGCAATCAACCACAGCAAATGTGTAAGCTTGATATGAAAATGCCCCCATAAACAAAGAGGTATGATGTCTGATGGTTGTGCATGCCAGAAAATTGCTTTCTGTGGGGATTCTGAAAAACATTACTTTTTCTAAAAATAGATGTAAAAAACATTGCATGCTGTGTTTTATACTTATTTTTCAGGGTCCAGGCTTTTAATTGCAGCCCAGTGATTCAAAATTAAGAATGAGGAATTCTAACCTGTTCACACATCTCTCTAAAATCTGTTAATTCTTCATATAATCGAAAAAATACCTAAGTTTAAGTTACTTTTATGTATTCAGGCAGTCTCCTGAAATGCACTGTCATTGTGGGCAAGTTCCTGTACCAGTTATCGAACCAGGTTACTCTTTATTTCAGCTATCATTGTGTTAGTATTTCATTCCTAGAACTAGTTCAAACCTATGTATTTTGATGTATCTAGCAGTGAAATCTCCAGTTAAGCAAAGGGACTGAAATAACCAATATTTACATTGACAGAGGAATGCAGGAAAGTTTCTTTCTTGTAATACTTGGATGTAGTGAGTTTTATTAACCTTTTATTTCCCTATTGTCCCAGGTGACACTGGTCATTCACTGCACAATCTAAATTAAACAGCAGCTGGTTGGCTCCCACATATTCTGTGTAAGGATTTCAAAACTCATCCTGGTGTATCACTTTCCACATGTTCCACGCTGAATTTTAAGCAGAGGAATGTCTGTCTCAGCCTAGATACTTCCAGTCACACCTTCCCGGTATAGAAAATCCTGGTTAATGATTTAATCACAAATATACTTTTTCTAGATCTCCACAAGCATTGGCATTTGCTGTT
>WAAG01006016.1:571-54592 GCA_013390105.1 Tichodroma muraria
GCGCAGACAGATGCTCTCCACAGGGATGTGTTAGCCCTCACCTGGGCCAGAGCACAGAAGGACAACAGACCATTTGAATGGAGATAATTTGCAACCTGGAGAGCAGACTCAAGAGGTTACAGCTGAAGATAAAAAAAGTTTGTAAAACTGAGAGAAAGTTTCTAGCAATGAGGTTATTTGGGAGGTTTAACAAGCTCCCCAGGGAAGCACTGTTCCTGTGGATAACTTTGAGAAGAGACCAGGAGAAATGTTTTTGAGGAGTTTAGATTTTTCCTGTCCAGTAATCAGCTATATTTCTACCAGAAAAGTTCTTCCCCATTCCCAATTAAACAAGAACTGGCCTGAGCGGATTGCCCCAAATTTGAACAAAGAATTTTTCTTTTTTCCAGCTGGCAAATATTTCATATATTTTCCTTGCTCTTTTTCCCCCCCTGTTAGTGGTTTTGGTCAGGCGATAGTCGTATGTTGCAGAATCTGCTAGAAAAAAATATTTTCACAATTGCTATTTTCCTAAATGCCTTTGAAAAAATTTCAGTCAGTAGCCAGGTAGTTTCCTGCTAACTGAGTATTCTCCAAATCATTTCTTCTTAATAGACTATGCCTTGTTGTTGAATGCAAACTTGAACCTGTTTTCCTGTGGTTTGAACAGATACAAGGTCTCTCTACCACATGGATTTACTCACATCAAGTACCACAAACCCCACGTTTCAGATGAGCTACAAATCTCCTCCTCTAAGAGCTTATTTTAACAAACTTGCAGCATTTCATCCTTTCTGTGGTTTTGATCTTCCTCTGAAATGCAGCTGAAGCCAAGATGTTTAAAACTTCTCAGGAAAGGGACACACTATTGGACCAACCTCACCTCCTTAGAATACTGGTGTAAAATTCAGGGACAGGGAGAAGCCTATAAATTGGAATACCCCCAGGGCTTGAAGACGTTTGCACACCTGATGCTGAGTTTTGCCCCAGCTCCCTGAGCTCTGTCTGAATTTTTCACTTTGAAGCCAGCCCTAGGAAAACTTGCAGCTCTTCAGACCTTTGCTTTCTATCTGTGGGTGACAAAAAACCCAGAGCTGGTTGTAGCAGAGCTCTGGCAGCTGCATTGTCAATAACAGGAAGAAAGAAATAAAGAGAAGCTGTTCAGCTGATCCATGACCATTTTGAAATCATCCTGAGATGTATTATTTGAACCACAAAAACCCTCCACACATTTCATGCCTTGCAGGGACGGATGTTCCACCACCTGTTTGACTGGTGGTTTGCAGGATTGACCTTGTTATAAATCAGAAATAGTGCAGGGGTGCAGAAATACCTGTTATTTTCAGAGTACAAAATATCTTCTCTGTGTGTGTGTGCATTTCATTCACAGACTTTACTTTCTCTCAAATGACCTATGAGTATCTCTTGTCTCATGGAATTGGGTGTTGTTTGCTTGTTCACAGCTTCCTTTCCTTCCGTTATCCAGCAAAGAAAGTTTGCTTAAGTGGCTTTTGTGAACTCTTTCAAGATCCCCAGAAGGATGATACAGGAAACAGAGAGTTTCCTTTCTATACAAACTTCTAGGGTGTTCCCATAATAGCCTGAAATTTATCTGCCCTCAGCAGCCTGCAATTGGACAAAAAATTAATGGACTGTCAAGGGATCAGGCCAAACACAATTAACATATTAGAGAGGAGAGTTTGCAATAAGAAAAAATCCTCCACTTACACAGCACCTTTTATCCCGTGTTGCCAAACATTTTCCTTTCTACGTTTCCAGTTACTTTACAAGTTGGCCGTGCTCTAACCATCCAGCCTGAAATTTTCCGTAATTGCTCCCTGCCTCACGTTGAATGCATTTTCAGAAAGCAGTGAAGGGGGAAAGCTTCAGAAAAAAACCCAAGCCCTCTTAAAAAGATGCAGTTATATTGCACTGAGCTTAAAGCTAATGAATTAATTTTAGGGGTGTTTAAGCATTCTCCCTCTTTATTTTGAAGAGCATGTTTGCACCTCAGGAGGCCAGAGTGGGAATGAGACTCCTAGAACAGCAGCAGTGCTGGGGATGAGAATCTGTCACCATTGCCATGAAAATGCTTCTGGATTTGTCCAAGAAATAAACCACAGACAAACCTCTATTTCAGTGTTGTAGAGGCAGGTTTGTACCTTGGTTTTATGCCTTCTGACTGCTGTACCCATAGTTTCTGCAGCCCCGCAAAAAGCAGCCCCTGTAAGCAGAACATCTGGACAGGGCATTGACAAAATGGATTCTCATCCTTCAGGATTTCACCTGGTGTGACCTGGCACTCTGTGGGTGAGATCTGGGAGGATTGTAGCACTGGGAGGGAGGGCAGGGCCTGTGCTGAAAGCTGACAAGGTAGAAATGTGAGTCATTGAAAGGCAAAGACCAATCTGTAAAGAAACAATTACTTACATATTTAAAAAAAAAAATCTGATCTGGAAGGCACGTTCGCCTGGCGGTTGACACTCCCTACAAAAGCACCGTGTTGTTCCAAAAGTCTCCCATGAGATGAACAAACGTTGCCAGAATAATCACAGATTTGGAGTTGTATAATTGCTCAATTAAAGGAAGGCAGGGAACAGATAGGGAACCTGTGCTTTGCTTTTTCTGCTCACTTCCTTGCTTTTAGGGCTGTGTGCTGCTCCGGAGCACTGGGGACTTGTATTGGCCGGAGCAGTCAGGACACCAGGAAAATAAAAAAGCTTCTAAGCAACAGCTTCACGGCATGTGTTGTTTTTAACTCCATTCATAAAAGCAGTGAGCAGGGCTGTGCTAGGCGGGCCGGGGCTCTGAGCGCTCGTGTCTGCTTGGAGCAGAAAGCTCTCAACGTGCTCGAGCCGAGCCGAGTGCCGGCAGCTTCATACCCTTCCAGCACTAATCCCGCAATAAAGAAAATGGCTTTAAGCCACTTCAGACCCATTAGTGCTCTCCAGAATGCTAATATAGCATAGAGATGAAAAGACTGCAGCGAGGGGAATGAGGAGATGTGGGCAACAGCTTCGCCTCCCCTCTTAGGGAGGTTTGGTTCATTCTCTCAAGGAGCAGAGGCCAAATTTGGGGAGCAGATGTTGGGGCAGCACAGCACAGCACAGCCGTACTCCCAAGTCATGGGACTCAGGCAGCATTAATGACAGGGATGGAGTGCCTTTATTTTTTAGTGATAATTCATGGTTAAGCAGAAACCTGATACTTGATCTGCTGCAGTCTGGAATGCCAGGTCTGTTTGCACGACCTGTATCTGTGTGGCCACAGGCAGGAGATGATGCGAAAATCATTTGGTAATAGCAATTAGCACAGCAATAGTTTTTCTTTATTTTCTAAATAGGCTTGGGAAAATTAATCTTTTTTTTTTTAATTAAGAAACAAGATTTGTCACTTTTAAAATCAAAAGCCTCATGTTTACTGAGAAAGGTATGTCTTTAGTGCCAAGAGCCTATATTTTTTTCTAACCCAAAAATCCTCTGTGAAGTAGCACTATTTAAAAAGTCCCTGAGAAAAGGTAAAGAGGTTCTGCTAGAAAGTCTTACGATGCAGAGAAAGAAACTGAGGAGGATGGTTGATGGACCATCTGGGACTTCACAGGTTTGGAAACAGGAGTGTGGTAGAGCTCCAGGATGTTTATTCTGCAGTAGGGAAGGTGAGAAGGGATTTTGCCCAGAAATACCTGCAGCAGAAGAAAGTGCCAGGTGAAAGCAGGCTGTCAAATCTATTAGAGCTGTTTGCTGGAGATGGAAACAAGAGATGTTCCTGCTGGAAATCAGGACCAGAGGTTAATTAACTATAGAAACATCCTACTGAGAAGCCATCCTGTGAATCCTATATGATGGCTTGGGGGCATTGCCATCAGATGCTTTAGGTGTCCCAGTAAGCTGCTCACCACGTTGTTGTGGAGATAACCTCCTTTTCCACTGGTTCCAGAGGGATGCCAGGGCTGCCGTTGCAGATCCCCAAACCTCAGGACTGTGGATACCCCCGGGTGCCTGCTGCAGGACTGTGCCCTACTTTTGTGTTTCTCAGTGAAAGAGCCACATCAAGTCTCTGGAAAAAAAAAGCAAAACAAGGACAAAGTTCTGCCCTTCCACTACTCTGTTTTCATTTACAGCCAAATTCTGCCAATCTTTTAGTGTCTGTTTAAAACTTCTATTTCCTTCCCACCAGTCTCTTTCTGTGCTGGGATGCATGTTTTTCTTTTTCTTTTTCTTTTTCTCTTTCTTTTTCTTTTTCTTTTTCTTTTTCTTTCTTTTTCTTATTTTTCTTTTTCTTTTTCTTTTTCTTTTTCTTTTTCTTTTTCTTTTTCTTTTTCTTTTTCTTTTTCTTTTTCTTTTTCTTTTTCTTTTTCTTTTTCTTTTTCTTTTTCTTTTTCTTCTTTTTCTTTTTCTTTTTCATTTTTCTTTTTCTTTTTATTTTTTTCTTTCTCTCTTTTTTTTTTCCTTCCCCTTTCCCTTTTCCCCTGTTGTTTCACAGTCCACCTGATGATACTCATCACTCATCACTCCAGACACACCAGGACCCTGAGCACTGTCTATGTGCAGACACTGTTACATGAGGTGTCAGAGCCTGCTGTGTATCCAGGGGAGAGGACTGTGCCTGACTTCTCTTGGCTGTGACACTGCAGCTCAGCCTGGAACTGACAGCTGTGGAAAATTAATGGATGGGCCCTGTTTCCAAGGAATGGCCATCAAGGTCATGGTTTTGAGGCTATAAGGACTCAGCCCTTTCCTACTTGCAGCCAGTACACATGCCAGCTTTGCTGTCCCCTCTTCAGATGTCACCATGTCACCAGATCGCTGTCACATGAGGACACAGTGGGGGAGGGGTTGCCATTGGCTGCCCAGCCTGTTTTCATGCCCAGGGACTCTATGAATACTCTATGAATATGACGCTTGAGGTGTAACTGAAACCTGCTCTGCAGACACAGCTTCTGGTTGAACTGTCCCTGCCCCTTGCAAGGCTGAGCAGAGGAGTTTGTTCAAATCAGCCTTCAGGACAGGGTCATCCTGTGCAGCAGTGTGCAGGGAGGTACCTGGAGCTGCCTCTCTGCTGAGAGAGGACGCTAAACTGGCCTGTTTAGTGCTCTACTCCATCTGTTTGGTGGTCAGTCCACTTAAGTGGAGCCAATTTGGATACAAAGAAATGGAATTCTTCCCAGGCACAGAAGCCAGAGATGAATCCTTTTGGGCACGGAGTGTCTGGGCTTGGAATACATTGAGCTCTGTCTCTGGGCAGTTTAATCTCACCAGCCAGAAACCTGTATGGATTTACACTTCCATATGCAACTGTTTGATAATCATGTTGCCATGGCTACATTTGAATCCTGCAATAAATGTGTAATTTCACACATTTACATCAAAGGAGCTCCAGAACATACAGCTGCCTCACAAAGCAGCTGATCTCTCTCCATAAGCACTTTCCATTTTTAACTCCATATTATTGTACTCACTGGTGTGCTTGTTTTGGGAGGGCGGTGAGGTCTGTAGAGCAGGTTTGGCAGTCAGGTTCTTGAGGTCTGATCCATACTAAGGTTCCCTCAATGCTGGCACCAGGGCAGTTGCCCTGCTGGGGTCAGAGCAGCCATTTCCAGGGCAGCACTGGTTCTGCAGCCACCCCAGCTACAGGGAACTGAGATCCTTTGTAGTTGAAGAAGGATGAAGTTAAACACAAGGTCCTGGTGTGCCCAAAATGCAGGGACGAGGACTGAGAAAGAGGAGTGGAGTGTGAGGCTCTGCTCAGGGATGATGCCCACCTCAGCAGTTTGGTCTCTTCCTGCCTTTTTCATCCCAATCCCCTCAGGTCTTCCTCCCTGGTTCCTTGCCTCTTCTCTCCCATCCCCTGCCAGCCTGATTGCTCCTTATCTCACCAGCTAGCTTGTCCCAGTGTTTTGCCCCCAGGCTACCTGTCCCTCCAGTGCTCTCTGAGTTCTGTCCTACTTGTGATGGCTCCTTGTCCCACAGACACCCTCTGCTAATCCCATGGGCAGCTTTTTCCTTGGTCCAAGCCTCTTTCTTTGCCTCTGACAAGGCAATGGGCAGGGAAGTGTCATTTAGAGAGGGGCAGGTCACAGGGGGAGCAGAGAAGAGGCTGTACCAGGATACAGCTTCAACCAGCAGCAGCTGAATGAAGTGGTAGATGGCACCCACTGAGCATCAGATCTGGAGAAAAATTTGCATCCAGATTCTGTCCCTGCTGACTAAACCAGATTTTTTTTAGGAACTTGAAACTTGGACAGCCTTTGGTTTTTTTCCTATAGCAACAGCAGCTGGAACAATGTTGGCACTAAGGCACGGCTGCAGCTGGTCTCCTTGCTTAGAGCAAAGAGATGCTGGAGAGTCTTCAGCAGTCACATAATATGGACAAAGCAAACATTTCACTTCACTCCATGAATTTACTGTTGTGTGGAGAGAGAGGAAATTTTACTGTGACAAGTGCCCAGTACTGACAATTTCTGTGTGAGAAACTGGAAGAAGGAAAAATATTGGAAAAGCATAAGATTTTATTCACAGCTGTTTATACAATTGGAAAAGTTAAGTAAGTCTAATTATTGAGGTTATTGGTTTTAATGAGTCACCACCTTGCTGTTATTATTCCTGGTTCCTGTTGCCATAGGACAAGAAGCTGCAGCTGGGCTGAGCTGTGCTACACAACAAATCCTCATGCTTGCTATTCCAAGATTAAGACATAGGAAAATGGGTGGCTCAGACAAATGGGAACGTGGAGAAGGAAGGTGATATTTGCCAATGTGTTGTGTGGCAACATGACCAGTATGCAGATACTGGGAACAAAGATGGGTTTCTACCAGAGACTGATTTTTGGATGTTTTTTGAGGAATGCTTCCAAAGACCTGATAGAAAGGAGGCTGGCCACCATTATGGGCTGGTTGTTGGTGGGAAGGGCTATGGACAGAGAAGTCACAGGGTGTTCAGAGTAAAGACCTGCGTTTGGTATTATGGGAGGGGATGAACCAGTGAAGGGATACAGCCTGAGAAACAGGACAAAAGGGAAAGGTTAGGAGAAAAATCTCCATGGTGGTATCGTGAATGGGTAGGAATGAAGTGTGATCAAAACCCACGAGAAGTGCTTTAGTAACAGAAGAAGGAAGAGATATGCAAGAGATTTGCCTGCAGGGCTGGAGAAGCTGGTCTTGAAAAATTCTGCAAGGTTTAACTGCAGCCTAAATTCATGGGCTTTGAAGGAGAGATGTGAAGTGGCATCAGGAGCAGTTGCCTGCATGGCAGATTAACCATCATGTCGCTCACTGTGTTTTGAGAAGATTTAGGGAGAACGTTTGGGAGGAAAGGGATATCAAAAGCTCTGTTTTATCCAGGCTGGGCTTTAGATAATAATTAGACACCCCTGAGATATCCTGAAGGATCAGATGTCACTGGAGGGTCTGTGCTTGTGCATGCATTAGCATGGGAGCCAGCTCTGGGCTGCTGTTGGGATCAGGCAGAGCCCGCGGGGTGGAGGCAGGAACACGCCAACCCCCATTGATTGGTTTCAATTGACCAGTTGTGTAGAAACAAAGCGAACGAAGTTTTCGGTCTCTTGGATGTTGCAGAAATTGTCAGGTTTGCTTGCAGCAGATTTGTCTTTTTCAGCTGATCATGCACTTTCAGTTCTTTCTCCAGGATGGCAGAAAAAGTCCTTTTTGAGCTGGGCTCAGAAATAAAAGGGAAGATCTGCTAGAGCTGTCAGACAGGTTTTCTTTCCCTCTTAAATGCATACAAGGATGCCTACTGAAAATTCCATGGGAACAAGCATAGGAGGGGTAGGCACCGAGTGTGAAAGTCATCCTCAAGCCATTGTTTTTTTCCCCCAGTGTGGCCCCTTCCTGTAAGCCCCACAAGAAGAGTGACACAGTCTTTTTTTCACCCAGTTTGGACACTGTTTCCATTCAGATCTAGCATCTAGATCATAGCCTAGGAGGAGAGGGAAACCCTCCCCTTTATCTCTATGGCATGGGTAATGTGTGTCTCTCCTTTTCACAGCTACCAAAATCAGGCATTTCCTGTTCTATTATCCATTTCCTAATACTTCCCAGGGCTTGAATGCTGGACTCGCCAAGACTCCAGAGAGGGATTAGCATGGACTTGCCTTGGCCGTGGATGACCTTCATTCTCTTTAGCATTTATTCTTTCTAGAGGATTGAGGAGGAGAAGGGGAGGGTGAGCCACAGCTAAATCCTGTTCTTGGATCTCCCTTCAGCCACTGAAGAATGAGCTGAGTGCCTAAATGAACCCAAAAGGCACCATGGGGTGAGGCACATCACATCCAAGCCGGACGTGGTGGCCTCTTCCCAAGTTCCTGAGCTGCCACACGCTCCAGCCATGCTTCAGCAGGCAGGACAGCCCAGGGACCCTGGGGACTGTGACAGGGCTGCTGCCAAGGCTCTGAGCTCCCTTTGGGTGACTGGAAAACAGCAAAGACACAGGTCATGAATGCTGTCTGGAGTGAGTGACCTGGATGTGTCTGTCTGCCCAGACTCTGTGCAAAGAGGCAACGTGGCCCTGGCTCCGTTGCTCCCAGGGCTTTGTGCCGGAGGCTGAAGTGGATCCTGTCCAATGTGTAGAGAGCCACAGCTCTTGCCCAGTTGCAGGAGAGGCCTCTGTTCTCTCTGGTACCCAGAGAGGCTCTGCAGACCCGGCTGTACAATAGGCTGGTCTAAATGGCTGCCAGGATCATCTCCATCATCACTGCCAGATTTCCCAATTACAGACTGCTCTGCAGCCTAACACAGCTCACTCAGGGGGAATTCGGATGCTCAGGTGAGAACTGCATAATATACCGGCATTTGTCCATGTCTTTTCACTCTTGGGGTCACTTAACTTTTTCACGTATCGTGCCAAGACCCCCTGTGCAGCACCACTGCTGTGAATTTTGTAGGTTGCTAAAGTTAAGCTGTGGGGGTTTTTTGTGTGCTGATCATTGCTTTCTCTGTAGACTTGTGTATATGGGAATTGGTTACCTAAAGTCTCTCGCCTCTCTTCCAAAGCACACTGAATCCTCTGACAATGGCAAGAAGAACGTGGCTAACCACCCAGCTCATTTTCTCCCTCTCCAAACAGGTACTCGCTTGAAGTTTGTGAACACAGGAATCAGTCCCAGGAGTTCCCAGCTAATGGCATGGTCTTGATCCCAGACAGAAGTTGCTTCTGACAATTAGGTAAGAATTACCTCAAATGCACTCAGATAGGTCTGACAGGACAAGTGCAGGAGACATGAGCGGTTGATCAGAGTGACTCCAGCACTGCACAGGGATAGAGCTCAATCCACTCTATCCATTGAATCCATGACTACTGGGTTTGCTTCTTCTCTCCCTTGTAAAATTATGATGCAATAATTTTCCCTGGGCATTTGCCACTTCTGAACATTATTTAGTGTATTGCATTACAAATAAAGGAAAAGAATCAGTTTCTGCTCTCTTTTTGTTTGTTTGAGGTTCAAATTTTATATCCCCCATCCTTTTTTGGCAGGTTAAAATTAGTGGACTTTTCAGGGTGATCAAGGGAGAAATAGAGTATCAGTCTTTTACCAAATGAGACGATATGGGAAATGTTAATTAGATCATCTTGGATAAATACCTTTTTTACCCTGCTCTTCCTATCAGATCAGTGTATGGGGTACCAGGGCTGGACAAGTGGGAGAAGCATAGCTGCTTTTGCTTCCTTCTCCCTTCTGCATACAGAAATGAGGGACATGAGGAGATTGCAAGCTTGGATCAAAAAGCAGTGTCTGCCAAGGAGCAGAGCTACTCCTGTAGAAACATCCCTCCATCTCTGCTATTTGGGAAGAGAGAGAATTTGGCCATTTCTTTCTCTTAGTTATGAACAATTAGCACATGGCCATCACTCACCACTAAGAAGCCCAGTTAATGTATCTGGTGATACACCCTGGCTGCCCCGAGGTGATGTTGTGCAATGGAAGTTGATAAATTGGGCAAAAAAAATGCCTTAAAATCTCCCTGCTCCCACAGTAGCTTAAACTCCAGGTCAGAGTGGACACAAAATACACTGGGCCAGAAATTAGACTTTACAGACACTATCCATTTCCCTCCACATTTCCTTTTTACCACCAAGAATTCAGCTAATTTAGCATAATATCCCAAACAACAGGAATTAGTGTTCAAAGATCAACACTGCTTCTGCAACTCCCTGCATGCCAGCTGGGAAGAGCCAACATGTTCTTCCTGCAAAGGCTGTTGCAGTGATGAGAAGATGAAGAATGTGTTATTAAACTAATATGTATGTGCAAGGTCCAGGGTCTCAGATTTCTGCAGAAAAGTGTGACCTTGTCTAACTTAAGGCTGGAAATAGACAATCTTTAAGATCCCTTCCAACCCAAACCATCCTGTAATTCTGTCTTCAGCAGAACTGGTGACATGAAATGGTTTAGTGCTGGATTTTCCATGAGGATACCCCTCAGACTCTGTGCCCACCAGCACAGACACACCAGTGATACGTGACAGCCCTCCCAACCCCTGCAATTAACAAGGGATAAACAAGAGCTGGCATGAGATGGTAAATGCTGCCGTGCGGTGTTCAGAGAAAACCTGTTTGCGTGGGATGTGCTGGAAAAATTGCTCAAGAATGGTGCATTCTCATAAGAAAAATGATCTGGCTGCTGTTCAGGTCAGTGGTTTTGTATCAGTGCTGCAGGCTGTGTGGTTGCTTCAGTATATGGTGCAGCCACTGGCAAAGTGTTTGATATGCGTGTGATACAATTCCCCTTGCTCTGGGGTGTTGGAGACCATTGCCCTCACCCAGTCTTGGGTCTGGGTCCATGTTCTCAGAGCAGCTTGCATTGTCTCAGGGCTCCATGGCAGAGAAAGGCCCCCTGTGGACATCAGCCCAGGAGAACAGGGCAGTCTGGATGAGTTTGCTGGTGGGGCTTCATCCTTTCATGGTGGGAAGGTGGGAGGGATAAAATGCTATGCCCATGTCAATAGCAAGTGATAACCAGGATTCTGATCCCTGCTGAACATAGCAGTGACTGTGCTTCAGAGGTGGATGAAGAGGTTTCTGAAACATAGACCATGAACCAGCATTAGTTGCTGGAAGAACTAAATTACAGGAATTCCCAGGTGTTAACTGGAGCCTCCTCCCAACCTCTGCTTGATAAGCTGTCAACAAGCCACAAAGGGACAGCCTTCACTCCATCTCCTTTTTCACCTTAGATGAAGGCTGAACAAAAAAGAGATCTGGAAGATCTCCTGCCAGCCATAGAGCTATAAGCCTTCCCTCCCTCACTGTTCTTGCTCTCATACCAGCAGACCCCTGGCCTTTGACAACAGCAGCATTGGTCTGTGCTTGGTTCCTGTAATCTTCAAGACTAGAACCATCAGCAGGACTGCCACTAGCAGCAGCCAGCCCCTGTGATTTCATGGGGTGAGGTTTAATAGGCATGTTTTAATAGGAATGCTCAGTAGAGAGGGCCCTTTTTCCTCAACAGCATTAAACAAAATAATGCAAACAGTAAATTTAATGAAAAAAAATGAAGTAGTCCTCCAAGGCAAGCTGCTGCTTTGGCAAAGGATGTGCTCTTACACTGCTGTATGGTTTGGTTCTGGTCAGTCCCAAAGCAGCCACTGGGAATGAGACTAGAGTAAGGTTATGTCAGAGGAAGGTTGTGCTTTAGGTTCCTTGTGCTACTGCTTTTTAAAAAAATAAGTCTTCCCAGCAACTGCTCTTTTCCTTCTGGAAGGAGAGCTGAGGCAGAGTTTGCAACATAAAGCTTAACAGAGAAATGAGGAAGGAGCAAATTCCCCTTTTCTTGCAAACACACAGTATCTCTCATTTGTGGCTTTGTGCATTGCTGACAAGTACAGACAGTGATAGGTTACTACAGGGAGCACTCCCTGCCATCACAAACCCTTGTCCTGTCACACCCCAGACCTGCCCCAGCACACACCAATGCTCTCCCTTTTGATCCCTGGTCACCTTCTCTTCAGGAAGATTCATTGCTATTTGCCTGCCTTTCCAGTCCCCATCCTGTCCAAATCAACCCTGCCAAGTTGCCTTCCATGGCATTTTCACTATGCCACCCCAGCTGGAGCTGCAAATCAACTCGGACCTTGTGTCCTTGCTGTGTCCATGCAGGAGGTCCTATGGGAGCACTGGGCATTTGACACCAGCTTTTGAGGAACAGGCACCAGTTTTATCTATGAGATGCCCAAGACCATGAACGCTGAAAGCTCCGGGAGGAATCACCATGTTAAACCCAGCCAGGCTGTCCTTTTAGAAGCACAGCCCTGCCTAACAATCATCACAGCTACAGTAATTTCTTATCTGCACAGCCAGGTTTGGGGTACAATGAGCAGTTCATGTCTCTTCTCCCCAAACACAGATGTGCGTTCGCACCCACATGCAAAACCGGGGTTTTAAAACTTCCCTGTGATGCATCTTTCACGAGCAGCATTTCTGGGAAGGCCTGCCATTCAGATGGCAGGCAGGACAGCTGGTATCAGCAGTGCCTGAAATTGTGGCATTGGGGCTTTGCAAAACAGGGTCTGTCTTTGAAAATTTTTTCTTAATTTTTTTTTTTTTTTAAATTTTATTAAGAGTAGCCCTCTAAGCTAAGGTCTCCCTGCCTCTGACTGTCTCAGAAGATAAATCATACCAAACAATGTTCCCCTGCCTTGGGATTATTGTACCATTTCAAAACACCAGCCTGATCTGGTAGTTCTGCATTTTAACCCCTCTATCAGGCTGCCTCCTTTAGCTACCAGCAAGCATCCTCTTCCCAAATTAACCCGATCACAATGAGCTGCAGCAGAATCTGCATAATTGCTCTTTTTGCTCCAAACAGCCCGACTTACGAAGGGGATATTTCCTGCAGCAGCCAGCCCTGCTATACTCGTTATTCCTAAATCAGGGGTTGTTGCGGTATCTTTATGCTCAGATGTCGCCTTTACTCCCACACGCTGCCTTCATCACTGGCTGCAGCTGTCCCGCAAGATGCCCTCTTTCTATCCTCTCCCAGGCAAGCAAGCCAGGACGCTCCCGATGGAGCCGGCAATCACCCGGCGAGAGCTGCATCCCCCCTTGGAGACAGGCATGCAACTTCCACCTGCGCTGGCAGGCGCGGAGCACTCACGTTGGCGGCAGCGCGGATCCCTTTCAACAGCTTAACTGCGGCTCATTTTTAACCCCGGCCAGCGGATCTAAGCTGCTCTCCGCAGGGCTCAGACGGAGCTGCCTGCATGACACTGAAGCATCCAGACGCCGGCTTGCCAGCTGACATGTCAAAGCAGCGTCGTGGTTAGCAAACTCATCAACAAATCGACTGACAACCCACACATCGGCGGCAGCGGGTCCCTGCGTTCCGTGCTGCCGCCGCTGCTCCGGGGTTTGTGCAGCCCCGTCGAATTCGGTGTTGCTATCTGGCGTTTTCTGCCGGTGTCTAAAATAGCATCAGGAACGTTCCCTGTTGATTTCCCCGGCAGTGCTTGCTGAGCCATGCCGGGGACCACGGCTCCTGCAACCTGCCTCCACACAGAACGTTAAAAACATTTTCTTGCCTTCTCCCTCCAAAGGAGGTGGAGAGGGGGGCAAAAAGCCCTGTTGATGTTTTTCTGCCCAGCTACCAGCAAATCCCGACCTGAGCTAATTCTGCTATGGCTGAAAGCAGAGGATGTCTGCAGTGCATGAAGCTGATTTGCTGACTTACCCTTCATCTCTCCCAGGAAAGCCAGGTGAAGAAACCGGCCGCTCGCTCCAGGAAAGAGCCACAAGAAGCCGGGCAGCAGCCACTGCAGAGCCTGCTCAGAAGTTCGCTCCCTCTGTCACAGTGTGTGCAGCTTGCCAGGTATAGCCGGGATGAGAACACCCCGTGCTTTTCCCAGGATGAATGAGATCAGCACATATTCAGTCAAGGAAAAAAAAATAAATATATATGTGATGGTTTAGGACCCAGAGGAAAAGTGTTGGTCCACAAGTTGGTTTGCTTTACTGCTCAGGATTTTCTGGCATGAATTTCATAAGGAGAGGGGTTTCTCCTCTGCATTTGGTGTTGTTACGTGTGTTAAAAAGCGAGCAAATGGTGGTGATATCCATGGGGTAGGCAGGAACTCATCCTTAGCCACATGAGGTGGAGGGCATGTGAAGGGCACCCTTACAAGCAGCAGAGATGCCTTTATAACCTACAGGATGATGCCTTTTGACTCAAACCAGCACCTTGATGTTACAGGCTCCACATGGGTTGTGCAGATCCAGACTCCACTGGTCCTGGCTTTCCTGAGCAAGGTTGTTCAGATTAAGCTCTTTTCCACCTCGCTGCTCCGTGACTCCCCAGGTTGATGAAGTCCCTTTCTTCTGCCATGTCCTTCACATCAAGCGTCTCTCAAGGCTCATCACCTGCCTGTCAGGCTAGGGATATCACTGAGCTGAAACCCTGGGGTGACAGGGTGGCAGAAAAAGGGCATGAGGTGCTCAGAGGACTCAGGTGGGCTGAAACATTTTGATGTCAGTGTTATGTCAAAGAGAATCTTGTATCTCTGTGTCTCTGTTGTTGTGCTGGGGGGATCCTGTGCTCCAGTGCAAGAGGCTCGTGGCATGGCAAGAGTTTTGATGTCTGCCTTGGTCTTAGCTAATGGTTGGGAATCTGTGGGGCACAAGGAACAGGGCATTTTCATTTAGTCTTGGAACTAGAGTGACTGCACTGGAGGAAAATGGGATGATTTCCTCAGGATCAGGCCCCAAGGCTTGTGTCGCTGGGAACGCAGCTCAGGTCCCCAGCTCCCTGGCTTTAGCTACTTCAAACCCTCTCTCTTTCCCTCTCCCAAAGCCCAGGGCTAGGAGTCACTGAGGCTCTGACCTCTGCCATGGACTCTCTGCATAACCCTGGGTGTGTCCCTGCACCTCCCCATCCCACTCATCTGCACAAAGTTCCTGAGCTCATCCATGCAGGGAACAGGCTCCCTGCCTCCCACACGTGGCCTCGTTCCCTGCTGACAGCGAGACTGGAATGTGGGGTTTGATGTGGCTGAGACAGTCCCTGTGAATAGGCTGAGGGGGAAGCCTGGCTCCTCTGGGTGTCATTTCAGCAGGATGCAGCAGGGCAGTGTGCTGTGCTCACCTGTCACTGTCCTAAGGCCAGGTTCATTCTCCTGCATCAGCAGAACTCATGGATGGCTGCCAACCAGACCCCAGGGGAAGGTTTATTCCACCTGCACTCAAGGTCTGGCAGAGCCTCGGGCAACTTGTTGTTTGTCCGAGTAAGTTGGCTTCAGCTGCTGGATGTGCCCAGAACCCCACTGGGTGGGAGAGCAGGGAATGAAGCAATCATGGAGGGCCAGAGGAGATACAGGAGAGAAGGCCATTTGAGGGCAAGCTTGGCTAGAGTCCTGGGCTGGGGACATGGTCCCCTGGGCCCAGTGATCTCTGAAGTCACAGCACAGAAGGGCAGTCCTACATGGGTCCCTCTTTGAAGGGTGGGCAGTGGGAATGGTGGACTCCCATCACCTCTGCAGAGCTTCTGCTTCTGCCTTTGACCAATGAGGCGGCTGTGGGCATGTTTGGAAGCTATACACAAGACTGAACTAACCTACCTCAGATAAGACTTGGATTAATTAGTCAATACATGTTAAGTGCTGCAAAGATTTAAGCCTCTTCTTAATTGTTAAGTAACTCAATCATCAGTGGCTGAGTGGGATGCCTGAGGCTGAGAATGGATGAATCAGCCTTTCTCTGGCAAGTGCAAGGTAATGAGGGAGGAAACTTTCCAAGGCTGGGTGGCAGTAGGATGGGTTGGTTAGGGGATAGCAGCAATTACTGAGGTTACTGGAACTAGCACAGGTTGCCTAGAGAAGCTGTGGATGCCCCATCCCTGGAATTATTCCAGGCCTGACTGGATAGAGCCGTGAGCAACCTGGTCTGGTGGAAGGTGCCCCTGCTCATGGCAGGGGGATGGAATGAAATGGCCTTGAAGGTCCTTTCCAACCCAGACCATTTTGTGATTCTATGACTGGGAGGACTTAGGACATAAAAAAGTGGTCAGGTCCTTCATGGAGTAGCCAGCTCTAGGGAGTAGGAGTCCCTTAGGCAATGGAGGGAAAGGCAGTGATTTCATAGAAGAAAGAGGTAAAATGACCATGAAGAACTTTATTGAGCTCTTCAGGCTTGTTATGGCCAAGCCACTCTCTGAAAGAGGTGGATTTGGGGCTGAACCAAAATGCATTGGGGGATGTGAGAGTGGTTTGGGTGAAGTGGGGAGCACTTAATGTGCCATGGACTCACCTGTCTTCCCTGCAGGGACTGGCCCCATGTTATAGGCTTGGGTAGGTCATGAAGCTGCTGCTGAGGAGCCAGCTTATGTCCTGCAGGTCAGTTCTCCATGCAGTGATTACAAGCTGAGAGGGTTCCCAACAGGAATGTTGGTGCAGTCCATCACCAGCCTGAGACATCTATTCTGCTGCCACCATACAACATGTCCTGTCACTCAGGGGTGAGTTTCAGACCTGGACCTGTTGCCTTGTTTCTGTGCTGGCAAATTGCATCTTCCACAGTCTATTTGTACCTACCTTTCCTATTAAGATTTGCCCTCTGCTTCTCTCCATGTGGGAGCTTCCCAGGTATGTCATGGAGTCTGCTCCTAAAGACCTTTGAGCAGGGTAGGAGTGTCCTCAGTATCAGCCAGGGTGTTTTCCACCTCTTTGTGAAAACATGTCTCCCCTTGAAGGTGCAACTCACTGATACTGAGGCTTTAACCCCAGGGTTACTCCCTGTGCAGAGATGACTTCCAGCCATCCATGATCATGGCAGCTCAGCCAGGTAAGATGAGGGACTCTTTGGCATTATGCCTCATCCACACACATATTCCAAGGGCTTTCTATGAGGCTAGATGTGGGAAGGACCTATCTACCTGGCATCATTCTGGCTGGAAAAAGCCTCTGAGCACTGCCCTGGTGAAACATTAATATTTTTGGAAACAGGGAGCAGGCAGGAACAGCCTGTACTGTTGTGACAGAGCTGCTTGCACGAGATGAACCTCACTGCCAGGACTGAGATGGGTGCACGTGGCTCGTGTGGGATAAAGGTGTGAGCTCTGGAAGGAGACACAGCCTAACACAAACCCCAGGAAGGGCCAGCAGTACAGCGTGGAAGCATTGGCAAACAAGCCATAACTGCTTGCTCTTTTACCCTGCAGGCTCCCACATCCCTGATCCTATCCTTGCCCTGCAGCTCTCTGTACAGAGCAGCACTGCCATAGGCAAGCAGTCCAGATAGGTTGCCTGGGTCTTGGATTAGACCTGCCTTATTCTTGGAGAAGCTGGAGTCACCAGCAGGCAGCCCCCTGTCCCAGCACCAGCTGTGGGGCTTGGCGTAGGTTTGCAAGGCACCCCTTGACCTCAGCATCGCCCACGTTCTTACAGCCTTGCTTTAATCCTTTTTTAATTAACTGCTGAGGGGTGTGATGGTATCAGAAGGGTGGGAGGGGGGTGGCCTGGGGTGTTTTGGGCTTGGTGTGTGTGCCAGCCAGCTGGGTTTGTTATGAGCCTGTGAGATCTCACAGGCTAGCGTTCCCTCTCCAGATCCGGTTGCAGCTCAGGCATTGCTGATTGTGGATCATCCCTGCGGCTCTTGCACTGCTCAGGGATCCTGCCCTGTCCCACTTGGCAGGTGTTGGCAAAGCAAAAATTCGCGTGAAATTGTCAGCTGAAAGGCAAAGTGGCTTCTTTGACGGCACAGAATGCTGGGGAGGAGGCTTGACTTCAGTCAGAAAACACTGGGGAGATAACCGGAGCAGAGATGGAGTGGCCACAGGGACGTCCAAGATGGAAATGGGCATGAAGTCAGCAGTTTGTTGGTTGCTGAAGTCATGCAAAAGGCTCCTGAGGGGTTTGGGTTTATCATTGCTAGGTGATGGGTTTTCACAGGGACTCAACCTGCTTTCCTTGAGTGTGACTCAAGGACAAGGCATATCCCGGCTTTCCACACCCCCTACACCTCCACCATGGGGCACCTCAGTTGCCCAGAGTGTCTCCAGGGATCTGATGCTCCTGGGGAGAACAAGCTGCGCACTGGACCTGACTGTCATGAAAGTGGCTGTGCCCAGGCATAAAGCAGCTGCTGGATGAAAGGATGAGGTGATCTGGGGACAGATTACCTGCCTCTACCCATGGGCCTGCAAGAAGTCAGGATGACTGGAACTGAGATCCCAGGCTGCTGGCACTACCAGGATCATCAAGAATGTATGTGCTGGGGGTTAGTGGAGACTGAGAGCACATGATGTTGAATCTTAATAAAAGTACACTCAGATAATAACATCCAAAGGTCCTGTGTGTCTGTCCTGCACCCTCACTGATTTCTTTGAGAGAAACTTTCCAGCAGATTTTGATTTAGCCTTTCCTGGCACTGATGTGGCTCTTGGTTTTTGAACATCTGAGAAGATCTTGTGTAACATGGCCTTGAGGGGAATCAAGGGCATCAGAGCAGGGAACAGAGCACAGCTGTTCTTGGCCACTGTGGATGATGGGACACAGCTGTGCCCAGAAAAAGCAATGAAGTTCAGAAAAGAAGGAGCTGACCTGGATGAGGGGGACGCAAAAACTTTCCAAGGGGTGAACAACACTTCAGCCCCACTGGGAAAACCAAACCATACCCAGTGATGTGGAGCAGAGGCCAGATGTGTTTAGTCAGACTGATGCCCTTCTGGCTTTAACCAGTGGAGGCTGCAGACCACTGTGACCAGCCACCTGGGGTAGCTGGTGCACAGTAGGTTCTCCATAGCTGGAAATCTCCAAATCAACACAGCAAAATTATTGCTTAAAAGGAAATTGTGGGCTTGGGAGAAGTGGTCAGTGCTGGGTTTTGCAAGAGGGCGGATTGCTGAGCACTGTTCACCCCATGTGCCTTAAACCCTGTGACTCTGAACCCGCAGCTGGTTGCTGGTCCCTCTTAGCCAGAGTCATGAGGAGCTTTGTGAGTCTATTACATGAGCAGGAGGTGCTCTGCAGCACTGCTTACAAAATTTCTGCTTTCTGTGCACATAAATTTAGGGAGACTTTGAGGGAGCCCTCCTCACGCCTCGTCTTTGCACCAACCACAAACAGCCGAATGAAAGAGGTGCCTAAAATGAGGGAGACCTGTAGATGTGCAATTTCTCTGCCTGCAACACACCTGTTTCCCTGCACGAAAAACTTGCAGGGGTCCTGCCCACCCTGGTGTTTGCTGGCCCCCTTCCCAAGCTGCTCCCTTGGCACTGGAATGAATACATGCAGAGCAGAGCGGAGCACCAGAGAGATGTTTGGTGAGGGAACTCTGGGCTTTAAGGAGACAGTGGCTCAAGAAGCATGACCAGAGGTGGAGGGTAAGGAGATGGATGTGTAAATTCTCCTTGATGCCTCATACTGCTGTCCTCTGTTGAAGCTGGGAAGTTTGGCAGCAGTAGAAGCTTTGCCCCAGCAGAGGCTCCAGCATGGTAAGAGTTTGCTCATGGCTGGGTCACCTGAGAATCCTCCTTGTCAGGAAGCACACTGAACTGTCAGAACTGTTCGGCCAGATGAAGGTCCCCTCAATTTCTGAGATTCCTGCCCTCCTTTTGGTTATGCTAAGGATAAGGTTTAAAAAAATCCTGTGAGTCAAGGCCTCATGAAACCTCCCTCCAAGTACAGGAATGCTTCACTTTGAACTTTTGTTGCTGGGTTGCATTTTTTCCCCTCAAGAGCTGTTGGCTCTGGGGTTGGCATGAAGTCAAATGCTCTTCACTGAAGTCAGCCTTTAGCTGGAAGCAAGTCCAGTTATTCAGTCCCTTTTCCCCACTGCAGCCAGATATGTGTTGCTCTCCTGAAGCAATGCTGTTGGTTTTGTATTCCTGCCCCACAGCCCTGCTGATCTGCAACACAGAGGAACCTCAGAGTCTGGCTCAGCATTCAGCAGCAGCTGGTTCAGCTGGTGGCAGAATTTTGCAGGCACCAGGCTGTGTGGGGAATCAGAAGTAACTCAGTGCTAACCTGCCTCTTGTTCCTGGGGATGAATCATGGCAGTGTCTAAGCTTCAGGTAGCAAACAGGGAGTGGAGCAGGGCAAATGCAGGGTCACAGAAAATGGGATTTTTTCATTCCTCAGACACTAGTTCAGTTGTGCAGAGCTGTGGTGCTGCTTGGCTGCTGTTTTTCTGCACTCTCCGTGGTTATTCCCCATGGGGCTCATTAAAAGAGCAGTGTTTGTCCCTGTGGCACTGTTGGCTTGGAGAAATGGCCATAGCTCTCTGCAGAGTGGAGGAGAAATGTGCTCACTTCAGTTCTGTGGCTGGAGAAAGGGTGGAGCAAAGGAAACATGAAAGGGCATCAGCTGGGGAGATCAGGACGTGGTTGGAGGGGAAGGTCTGCCTTCATGGGCCATGGCCACAAAACTGGAGCTCCTGATATACCCCATGGGGCTGTGGGATTGACCAGCGTGGCTACACATGGTCTGTCTGTGCTTCCTACAAGCTGTGCCTGTGTTATACCCTGACCTGTGCCCACACAGCAGAAAAGATCTGTGGGACACAGCAGCCCTGCTGCAGTCTCTCTGCCAGCTCAGTCGAGACCTGGAGGCATCAGGAGATGCTCAAGGAAGGCAGGCAGTGCTCAGCATGGGGAATGACAAGCCAGCAGGACCACAGATGAGACAAATATGATGTCCTTGCCAGAGGCAGGTCGTGCCTTGGCTTTGTGCTGTTGAGCTGGTGCAGCTCTTGGCTGGTCCCCCCTGGGAGAAAGGCGCCTGCATTGCAGAGTGTGATCAGAGCAAGGCAGCCAGGCTGCTCTGCACCCTGGCACAGTGGCACTGGGGTGTGTGTGTCACCTGTGGTGCTGTGTCACCACTTTCAGTTCCTCGCAACAGTGTCTTACACAAAGGGAATTGTGCTACTTGCAATTAGCAATGGGGGAGCTGAGGAAGGCATGGAGAACTGGCAGGGGAACTTTTTATACCCCAGGGCTGATGGTCAAGTCAGCTTGTCCAGAGTGGAGCTTGGGCCGTGCTCTGAGAGATGGAGAACCTCTGCTATGGAAGGAGGCTGTTAGAGCTGGGGTTGTTCCACCTGGAGAAGATAAACTGGGGCTCTGGGGCACAGAGGAAACCTTAGAGCCCCTGCCGGGACCTAAAAGGGCTACAAGAGAGCTGGAGAGGGAATTTTGACAAGGGCCCTCAGTGACAGGACAAGGTGCAATGGCTTCAAACTAACAGAGGGCAGATTTAGATTAGATGTTAGGAAAAAAATTCTTTACTGTGAGGGCAGTGAGGCCCTGTCACAGGCTGCCCAGAGAAACTGTGGCTTCCCCATCTCTGGAGGTGTTCAAGGCCAGGCTGGATGGGGCTTTGAGCAACGTGGTTCTAGGGGAAGGTGTCCCTGCCTATGGCAGGGGGTTTAGAGCAAGATGATCTTGAAGGTCTCTTCCAATCCAAACCATTCTATGATGACACAAAAACAAGGTGTGAAAGAGAAGGGCTCTTTAAGAGCCTTGATTTTTCCCATGGAAGGCTCCTGTAATGCTGGGTGGAGAGGCTCTGCTCTGGGACCTTGGTCTGCAAGGGCCACAGGAGGGTAGGAGGCAAAGGCAAGTATAGGGATCCTGGCAGGCCTTGAAAACATGAGAGAGAATTGCATCTGCTCAGTGAGAAGGAAGAGCTGGCAGGGAACCTTCCCCCTCCCCTTGTGTCTGTCCAGTGCTGAGCAAACACCAACTAATCTTCTTGACACTTCCAGAAGACAAGGAAGTATTAGAGTACCATAGTGGTCAGTGAGTGAAAAACACAGCTGCAGTGACATAAGCTGCATAAACCCACCCCTCATGCAGGCTCGGCCCATCAGGAGAAGGGCTGAGCTGCGTTTCCCACAGCAGGTCAGGGACAGAACCAGAGGGGAGCCCAGACATCCTGTCTTGCAGCCTCCTGTTCTTGCTTCTGGGCCACAATGAGCTCAACCAGCCGGGGCAATAACTTCCCAAGGGGGCTGTAGGGGTGATGAAATAATTAAAAGCTGATCTGGTCTTCTGCTTTGGAGGAATACCCACCCACCCCTTCCCCCCCCAGTCATTTTCCTAATGATTTAAAAGCACCCTTTAATTTCCAAACTGGCAGAAACCTTCTACCGTTTGTTTCTCTTATGTTTGGTCCTAATCAGTTTTTGCTCAGCAGAGATGGAGATGTGGGAGCCAATTTATCAGGCAGAGCAGAGGAGACACATGAAATGGAGTGGAGAAAGTTAGTTCTCATCAGCAAATACTTAAAGATTTGCTGCCAAAGGTCCTGGAGCTTGTTCTTGCTCACACAGGTATTTGACAAATAACAGGAGGTATTTGTTGGGAATTGATTAAATTTTAAACCCAAATCAAAACAAAAGTTGTTGTCACCCATTGCATCCAGACTTTCATGCCCACAGAAGCTGTGTGTACCCACCAGTCTGGCACCAAAACACTTGAGGCCAAGTCATCTGTCCAGGGCTCCCTGCAAAGCCATGGAAGACAAGGGATATCACCAGTTGAACTTTCCATCCTGTCCTATGTCTGAAAGTCACCAGGATCTACTCACTGGCCTTTGTGTCCTATCCTGAGTGTCCTGAGATGGGGTATGGGGATGTGCTGGGATCTTGCTGGCTTGTTCTGCCAGGTGCCACCAGAATGTGCTGCTTGTGTAGCTCTTCCCTGCCATTTGTTCCTTCTGGTGCATCCACACAGAACATCTACATTGCCTCCAGCCTGAACATTTCTGTTATGGAGCCCTGCACAACAAAGGAAACCTTTTTCACTTGGAGAGGGGACAGGTACACTAGACACTGTGCTATCTCCACACCTGGAAATAACCAGAAAACACCTGGGTAAGATCCTGACCAAGGTTTGAAGATGACCCTTTTTAGAGCAGGAGATTGGACTGGAGATGCCCAGAGGACCTTTCTGACCTAAATTATTCCATTCTCCTCAGATAACACACAAAAGAGAAGGTCTTTGTTTTGACAAGAACAGGAAAGGAAAGAGAAGGGGAAGCAATGACTTCAGTGTCCTTCATTGACCTTACTGATACACTTTGAATCATCAGCAGCTGTGGCCCTGCTGGCTGCAGGAGAAACTCTGCCCTTTCCCTTCACAAGGGTCACAGGGATAGGCTTGGGATGGCTAATGAGCAATGCCTGCCTTCTTCAGTTGATTTCAGACCCCAGTGTGGGGACAGAACTGTATCCCAGTTTCTGCCAGGAGTGGAGGCATTAGGGAACAGGCAGCTTGCCCAGCTCTGCAGTGACGCACTGGCAGCAGCCAGACTCCAGTCTCCCAGCTCTCTGCATCTCCAGTCAGACTATCTCCAAGGATAGCCCTGTGCCAGACCGCAGATGTGGTTCTCTCCAGGTTCCCTCCTCTGCACAAAGCCTCAGAGTGCTCACCAGGGTTCCAGAGCAGGCCCAGCCCTGGCTGCACGCTGGCAGAGATGGTCCCCACCAGATGGGAATGCTCTCCATCTCCTGTCCATCTCTACAATCTAAGGTGTGTCTGAGGCATCCTCCATCTTTTCTACAAGGATTTGTCCTCACCTCTGGTGTTATGGAGGGGACAGAGCGACTGTGGTCCCATGCTTTGCTTAAACCCTTTGATCCCAAGCATCTTGCTCTCCTCATTCACCATTTTCACATCATGTATTGAAAAAACCTTTCTTTGGACTTCTGTGAGCCCTATATTGGTGAGGTAAAAATTGTTGGTCAGGAGCAGAGTTGCAGTCATGCTCAATGATTGCATAAGGGGATTTCCTGACCACTTAGGAAACCTGACAGAAATACAAATCTGAGCAAAAAAATCCCTTCTTGAAATAAGGTTCCTCAAAGAGCTCAGGGATACAGTGACTGGGCAATAAAGACACAGACCCTGACCTTGCCCCAGCTCAGCCACCCCAGTTCCCCCAGGCACCCTCCCAGCCTGCCCTCCAGCACCAGCCGAGTCTCCGGTCACAGAAGGGATTTATCCCCCACCTGCCTCAGAAAGTTTTAGTCATCACCCAGCTGCTGAATAACCCTCTTGTCTGAATTCCCCCGAAGGCCCAGAAGGACTCTGCTTATCTAACACTCATTTGACCAGATAATTTGAAGGCAGTTCCAAGCACTGTGGAAGTGACCTGCTCTAAGTCAGTTCAGCTTTTCAATCCCCTCAGCTGCAATATCAGCAGTTTTCCTTGTATTTTTTTCTTCTGCCTGGTGCAGGCTCTGACATTTCTGTCCCAAGCATCGTGTTTACCCTGCTGGGACTCAGAGGATGAATGGTGGCCCTGGTTCCCACCACAACCTGTGTGTTACCTTGCCTGGACACATGGAAACTCCATCACAGGGGATCTTTTGCAAAGAGTAATTTATTTTAAAAGCCTTTTTTTGTCTCATCCTCAAATGCTTGTAAGTGGCTTCCTAGTGCAGGTCTGGCCTCTGAGTACAGTAGTAACAGCTTGTTCCTGCACTGTCTACTGATTAATCCTGCTGCTGTTTGCTGTTTTGCTGGAGGGCTTGTGTTGCTTTCTTGCTGCTGGGGAGATAAGCTGCAACCTTGCCACAGGCAGAGCACAACAGGTATTTAGTTCCAGTGCTAATACTTTCCAACAAAAACTTTTTTTTCTGCGACCAATCTTGTGCCCGGCTTTGAAACACTTTCAATGGGACCATTCACTGCACAGCCGCCTGTGAACGTATGTGAAAGTTACTCAGACAATCGCCTTGTGTTTGCTCTCCTCCTCCCACTGGGTGCCCAGCTTTCCCTGAAAATGCTAACGGGAGGTGGCAAAATCATCCTGATCCTCTGAAATTACTGAGCCATCTTTTCATACCTTTCAAGGGCCAGTTCCTGCAATAGCAGGATGTCACAGTCAGTAGCTAAGGATGTTGATTTCTGATATACTGGAGATAGCTAATACTCCCTTGCTTTCTCTTGATGTGCCTTTCCTGCTTCATCTTCCATCCTTTGAATCCTTTCCCATTTCAACCAAGTCTGGTGAAGCACCAATAATTGTAGATATCAAAATTTCTACCAATTTTGCAAATATTAATTGCTGGGTAAAGGAAAAGTCTCTTTCAGTGCATCCATTAATGGAAATACAATGCTATGAGGACACTATGTATTACCCCAGAGCAGAAGTTTCTAAAAATCTCAAAAAACTCTCTGTAAAAACCCTTCTAACCTCTTTAAAGCAGGTTTCATTGATCCACTTCTCCAAGGACAGCTTGGTCATTGCAGTAAATGATTTCCAGGGGTTTGTTAGGTCCTCTCCCTTCCCTTGTTGCCCTTGTAGTTTAGTTTCCAAGTCTGGGAGCTGGGCTTGAGCTGAGAGACCACAAAAACCTGCCACTGCAGGAAGGTGGCTTTGTGGCCTGGGTCATGCTGGTGATGGGAGGGAGGATCACAGCAGTATCCTCCAGCCTTGATCTGTGTGCCGGTTAAACCAACTCCTTTTGCCACTCATGAGATTCAGCTGCAGCCTCAGAAGCAGGGATTTCTTTTCTCCAGGAATGTATTGAAGTTGGGTGAGTTGTGGTGGGGGAACAGGTGGTGATGGCTTTAAACTGAAAGAGGGCAGATTTAGATTAGATACTAGAAAGAAATATATTACTGTGATGGTGTTGGGGCCCTGGCACAGGTTGCCCAGAGAAGTTGTGGCTGCCCCATCCCTGGAGGTGTTCAAGGCCAGGTTGGATGGAGCTTTGGGCAACGTGGTCTAGTGGAAAGTGCCCCTGCTCATGGCAGGGTCGGAATGAGGGGTCAGAATTAGATGATCTTGGAGGTCCTTTTCAACCAAACCATTCTGTGGTTTCATGACATTGCATTGGTTTAGCCTTGAAACCCAAGGGGCCTGAATTGAAGCCAGAGAAATGACAGTGGAAGATAATGTGGGACTTTTAGATCACAAGTGGATGAGTCTAAATATGAGGTGGGATCTTTTTAGAAGTAAACTCATCTGGTTTCGTGTTTCTGCTCTGTAGGGAAGAGCCTTTAGGAGGCCCAGACACACCAGCATAGCTGGTGTGACATAGCTGTGCTGTATGTCTGTTGCATGTCTGCTCCTGGTGGGGACTCTCTGGGGACACCTATGTCCTGCCCCTAGTTCCTTGTCTCCTTTCTTCCTTGTTCCATCTCTTTTTCCTTGTGCTTGCTTCCCTTCCTTTTCCAGCACACAACTGTCCTAATCTGTCTTGCAGACTCTGACCTTGCCATAATGGCTTCCTTCTCCCTGTTTCCCATTTGCCTTCATCCAATTATCATGTTACCTTCTGGTCTCTGAGAGGACCTCTGTCGAAAATTTCCCCCTCTGTGCTGTGTGCTTGCCAGGTCTGAGCAGGAAAATACTGTTTCCTGCTATTTCATTATCAGCAATCGGGAAAGTTTCTCCTGCTGAGGGAAGGCACTTCAGTGAATTACATCCCTCCTCAGCTGACTCAGAGGAGATCATGTGTATTAAATCCAGTCCTTTCTGTCCCTAATTTCCCCCTTGTAGCTGCACCATGGACGGCAATAAGAAGAACAGAGACATGAGGCTCATCTCTCAACTCCTGATGGGCATCCTCAGAGCTCCTGCACAACCTGGCCTTACCTCCCTTGAGGACAATATATTTGTCCTAATCTGAGCTACCAGCTCAAGGGGAAGCCCCATTGAAGGCAGGAGAGCCCACAGCTTTCCTCTGAGGGAGCAAGCCCAGGCTCTCCCAGGGTCACTTGTTGGGGAGCAGAGAGCAGGCATCTTTTATTCCAGGTCAGTTGGCACATTTACCAACTGGTTCTTCAGGACACATATATGGCTCTTGATGTGATTTTTCCTGGTACAGCTGCTGTGTGTAGTACCACAGGAGGTGGTGACAAAGCTGCCCATTGCTGTAACTCTTTGTAGAACTGATGCAGAGGTGTTGCAGATTGTGACAGATTGTCCTGGAGTGACTTTATGATGTATCCCCAATCGTCTGTTCTGTTCATGCTGGATTTTGAGTTCTGCACCTTTAAGGCTGCTTTGAGAGCAAAGTGGGGGAAAATAAGCACGGAGTTTGTTATTAGAAGATGCACTTGCTCCCCTGCATCCTTCTCCCGGGCTGTGTTGTCTGCAGCACGGATGGACAGTGAGAGAGCTCTCCTTTTAGTTAGTTTTTTTAGCTAGCTGAGGCAGAGAAGTTCTCCGGACTGTGGCTTTTCTTTTTCTTGGAACTGTTCAAACCTGCTCTGGACTGAAAACCCAGAAAAACATTGGGGCCTGGCCTGGGCCACGGCAGTTTCCAGCGCAGGAGGGACTGATAGAGACTGAGCGAGCCGAGCTATCAACCCCACAAAAAAGACTTTCTGAATCTGCCATCTCTTCAGAACAGCGAGTGGTTTTATTGTTTAATACTATTCAGTTTTTGTGCTTGCAAATACTTTGCTTGTTGAATAAACAGGTTTTTTCCACTTTTCTCCAAGGAAATCTTTTCCTGAACCAGTTGGGGGAGGGGCCACTTGAATCTGCTTTCTAGAGGGAGCCCATTTGGAGGTTTCCTCCCAAATTTTGCCCTAAACCAGGACACAGATTCACCCTCCATAGTCAGAGGGAAACAGGCTTGACTAAGACATCTCATCCTAGGGAATGTCTCCACATAGATGATATAGAATCTGGATGAAAGGTCACGTGCAGACACCTGCTCCTGTCTGCTGTCACCTTAGGATTCAGACAGGAATTATCGTAACTTGCAGATCTCATTGCATTTTAGGATGAACTGGGAACTAACGGAGCCTCTGGTAGAGGGAGCAGCAGAACTACTAGTCCCTAAGGGAGCTTGGCTGAGCAGGATACATTTTGGCAAGCATCTGATGAGATTTCTTCGGCAGTTCTGCACCTGCAGGTGTTTCAGCCAGGGTCTTGCTCTGCCCCATTCTCCTTTGCAGGCACAACTCTTGTCTGTTATAAAGGATGGGACATGTGTGACTGTAAGCACAGTGTGTGGCATGTTGGGGTCTATGATTCATGATTCAGAGCTAGAAATCCACCAAAGAGAATAGCCAGCAGGGGTGAGACACTGCAGGGTTAAAATCCTCTTTCCAGTTCAGTCAGGCAATTCCATCCAGCCACCTTCCCTTCCTTCCCATGGATGTGTGTTTGTGCACTTACACTACAGCATCTTGTTTAATGAAAAGGATTTATTTTGATAGATAGAAGGCTTCTGGTTATGTAATTGCCCTTGTAAGGAAGCACAAAGGAGAATTTTAACAATATTGCTGGCTCTTATGCAAGAGTGTTGCCAGTGTTTACTCTGCAGACATGTGAATCTCCTCTGTCATTTGGGCAGAAAATGATGCCTTAATCTTCTAAGACATTTATGAAACATTGGATTACGCCAGGATCAGTGTGCTATCATCTGTAAGAAATTTACTGGCTGATTGGATTGCACAGAACTTTTCAAGGCAGGTTTTATATTTAAACTTTGCATTTCCCTGCTGGAAGAACAGCAGATATCAAGCTCTTAAGAGCCTTGGATAAATCATGAGGTCCTAGCTCTCAGCAATTACTATCAGCAGAAAGCTGGGCTTGTGCATCTGTCAAGAGTAGGTGTATGGCTGATAACTGGTCTCCTAGATACATTTTCATCATATTTCTTGGCTAAAGGGAATTAAATATACCTAAATTGCACAGTAATGCTGAGAGCCCATCCTGAATCTTATCTGTTCCCCGGAGAACTGAGAGATGATTTAATGACAGAGGTTTAGTGTATCAAGTCACTGGCTGAAGCAGTGACTTGAGAGCTAAATTAGTACTATAATAAGATATAGGACACCAAATCAACTTCAGCTAAGTTTGCTCTGGCATGTGCCTAAACTATTGTTCAAATTTGAGAAAAAAAATTCTTTTTTGTTTTGTTTTTTTTTCTCCCTGCGCCTTTGTCATATCGGAGGTTTCTGCGACATATGTTGTAATGCTGTTATAGTGCAGGAGAGCATCTGGGATTAAAAACCTGGTTTTCAGCCTCCTTTTGTTCATGGTTCCTCATGTTTTCCAGCAGAGGTGCAGCCCATCCATGGTTTCAGACAGCTGAAATAGGTTCATGCCTCTGCATCAGCCCCAGCACCCAAAGGACTTTGATACCCACATCCCACATTGGAGCCTTTGTCACCTCCTGTCTTCAGTCTCTTCTTGACCAGAGACCTGGACCCACAATAACCAATTTTGGAGGCTGAAGATGTCTTTCAAGACAGTAGAGGTCTAATCTTGAGGTTGTAAATGCCATAAAAATGCTGCCCTTTTAGAAACACCCTTTTGGGTGTACTTGGAATCATGTGCACACACAAGTGCCTGATACATGCAGTGTTGGACACAAATAATGATCCTCTTGCCACTCTCTTAACTCCAGTCAGATGCTGGCCTAATCGACCAAATGTTGACTTCCTTAGGAAGACCAGCTCTGTGATTCCCACACTTCTGCATGCCCAATAAAATAAAAAAGTAAGGCTTGCTACAAGTTTAAAGGAGATACCTGGTATCCTTTGGAAATCTGGTCATAGTCCCTTTCCATAGGTACACAATACTCCAGGTTTATTTACTGCTTTTCACCAGATGTTTGTGAATCATCAATCACCAGCCAAAGGCTTCCCTCCCCATTTCTTTCCTCTCCAGTAACACAGCAATGGATCCACTAGTTCTGATCGTTCCTCCTTTTAGAAGTAGGGAAACTGAGGCAGGGACTTGGCAGAGCTGGTGGCAACAAATGTGGGCCTGGATGTTCCAAAGGCAGGTTGAACTGCGAGCTCTCAGGACTGGTTCAGGCACGCTTGATCTTGCCTTGGGGCAGAGGGAAGGACAAGGTCACCTCCTCATGTCCTTCCCAGTCCAGCTCTCAGTGGTTTGAAGATCCACCCAGTTGCTTTGGAAACAAGGCCCTCCCATCAGTGACACAGGTTTCTTACAGTCTTCTTGTTTATGTCTTACTGCTGTACTTGTTCCCACAGTGTTTTCAGTGCTTGGGGCTCTGGGGCTGTGAGTGGAGGATTCAGGGAATGACTCCAACAGAGATCCCTGAGCAAGGTGCTCACCCACCAGAAATGTGAATACCCCCAATGCATGGCAGTGGGGAAAGGAACTGCAGAGCTGCTCCTAACCCCAAGGGAGGGACCAGGATGCCCACTGGCACATTTTGGGGCTCAGAGCGAGTGTCAGAATTGTGGACAGAGATTGTGTTACCAGGAACGGCCAGGGCTCCCTGGGTGTGAAAGGGAGTCTTGCCGTGGATGGGAAGGAGTTAATTTCTCCTTGGGTGGGGAAGGCAAAGAACTGGGTGTGGGTCAAGTAGGCGAATAGTGTGAAGCAAAAGAATTACATTACCTGGGAGATCTGTGGCTGGATGTGGAGTAAACAGTGTTTTGAAACCCCCTTGAAATAACTCAGCCTTCCCGGAGAACTCTGCCACAGCAGGGGAGGAGTCCCCGGGTCAGCCTCGTGTGGGGTTGCAGGAGCGGGATGCAAAGCCTGGGAGACCCTCCAGTGTGACACCTCCCCAGGCACTGAGAGCACCGGGACACTGTGCCTGCCCCACCTTTGCCCTGCTGTAAATGATTAAACAGGGTGCTGAGCAACAGAGTCCTTCCCATGGCCCTGGGCCAGGAGGAGGAAATCACAGGCTCCATCCAGCAACCATCACCAATGTTAATTCCTGGGATGTGGAACCAGGCTGGTTGTGTAGCCATAGCCCAAGGCTCAAAGTCACCAGCTTAATGAAGCACATAAGGCAGCTGAAATAGAATCGATAGAATCATATAGGTTGGAAAATACCTCTAAAATCATTGAGTTCAGCCATTAACCCAGCACTGCCAACTCCACCACTAAATCATCTCCCCAAGTGCCCCATCTACATGTCCTTTGAATCCCTTCAGGGATGCTGACTCCACCACTTCCCTGAAGAAGCTTCCCCATGGCTTCAATGCCTGACTACCCCTTCCATGAAGAAATTTTGCGTAATATCCAACTGAAATCTCCCCTGGTGCATCTTGAGGCCATTTCCTCTTGTCCTGTCACATGTTACTTTGGAGAAGAGGCCCACTCCTACCTGGCTACATCCTCCTTTCAGGGAGTTGTAGACCAAGAAGATCACCCTTGAACCTTCTTTTCTCCAGGCTGAGCTCCCCCCCAGCTCCCTCAGCTGAACCTCACAAAATTTATGCTCCAAACCCTTCCCCAGTTCTGTTGCCCTTCTCTGGACATGGGTTAACTGCTATTTATCTGTCTGATTCACAAATAAATACTGATTGTGGGTCTTGTTGCCAAAACCCCCGTTCAGAAGCAGGAAGGTCACATACCTGCTGGAGAGGGGCCAAAAACAACACTCTGACCCTGCTGTGCTGGTGCTTGGAGCTGGACAGAGGCAGAGGTGTGCCCCAGCCATGCTGCCTTGGCAGGTTTTCCACAGTGAGGTCTGTCCAGGGTAACCTGAGGTTTGCTGTCAGGGCAGAGCCCCCCAGGCCTCCTGACACAGAGGAGATAGGAGAGAAGGACAAATGGCAAAACTGATGTATTCCAGAATCAAGAAAAAACTCCCCCTTAAAGAACCCTTCCTGACATGAGGCCACACTAGTGGGCATAACATTCACATTGTACGTCCATGCTTTGTTGCAGGAGTCTGATTGCAGGATAATTCTGGTTGGAGTGGACACAGTAAGGTCTCTAGTACAACCTGTGGCACACCTTGGGGAAGGACAAGTAATCTCCTTTGTCATGTGTTGCTCCTGGGGAGCAGAGGGTGGCCAGCAGGACAAATGCTGGTTTCTGCAACATTCCTGACTGGAACAGTGAATCACTGTTAACAATGTGGTCAGCATATATAGCTGGGCTTGTCCTCTCATTCACAGATGTTATAAGCTTCCAGGATGGGTTGAAGTATGTAAATATATTCAAAATATAGGTGCAGTGTTTGGCTCATCTTGAGATTTTCATGCAGATGTGAGATTCATATAGAAGCCCAAAACTGAGTGAATCAGGTGCTGAGCATTGTGGCCTTGCCACAAAGTAAAACTCTTGTTACTGATATAACTGATGTCTTTCAGTTGAGTGCAGAGCTCTGTGCTCCTCTTATTGAGGTGAGTGGGATGTCAGAACACTCAGCTGTAGAGGAGCGAGCTGTGATATCTCCATGTAACTGGTGGGGAGCTGCACCATGAAAAGATTCAGTGCATTTCAGTCAGAGATACATCCAAGCATCTCAAATAACATGTGGTGCTTATGTTTAGGCAAATGGGTTAGCTGTACATTCACTCAGTTAAATTGTTAATTAGTCTGTGCAGACAGTGCTGATGAGCTCCTTGTTGGCTGTAATGTGAGATCAGGCATTAACACACAAGGAGACACCTGCAATTAAGCATTGTAAGCTGCATCTGCCTCCTGTCTCCCGTGGCTTTCCAAATACCTCCTTGGAGGTCATGCAGGAAGGTTGTGACGGAGATGGGGAATGCTTCTGGATCTCTCTTCTCCTCGACTTGCATGCTTTAACCATGCCAGGGTGCTGACATGTCTCATGTCCAAGCAGCATCTTGGCTTGTGCTTTGAGGCTCAGGCCACCATGGCTGGCTCAGAGAAAGCCTGGAACAGGGGTGTCCTCACCCATGACGAGCACTCTGAGGTGCTTCAGGGTTACAGGTCAATGACAACAGCATATAATATCTGCAATAACTCTATTATTCTTCTAATTGACAGAGGAAAAACAACAATTACTATCATTAATATTAATAACAATGGAAATAAAATCAGGTGTTAATATCTACTGTTAATTACCATTACTGTGGCAACTCATGAAGTTCAAGATGGCCAAGTGCACAGTTCTGCACATCCATTGGTGCATTCCCAAACACAAATACAGGCTGGGCATAGGATGGATTGAGAGCAGCCTTGGTGGTGCTGGTGGATGAGAGGCTGGACATGAGCTATCAATGTGCACTGGCAGCCCAGAAATCTAATTGTGTCCTAGGCAGCTACAAAAGCAGTGAGGGCAGCAGATGAGGGAGGGGATTCTGTTCTGTGCTCTGCTCTGGTGAGATTCCACCTGGAGTGCTGCACCCACCCCTGGTGTCTCCAACATTAGAACTATATGGACCTGTTGTGGTGAGTCCAGAGGAGGCCATGAAGATGCTCAGAGGACTGGAGTACCTCTCATATGGAGACAGGCTGAGAGAATTGGGGTTTTTCAGCCTGGAGAACGCTCCAGGGTGAGCTTACAACAGCCTGCCAGTACCCAAAGGGGCTACAAGAGAGCTGGAGAGGGACTTTTGACAAAGGCAGTGATAGGACAAGAGGGAATGGCTTTAAGATGGAAGTTTGTATATTAGGTAGAAATTCTTTACTGTGATGGTGGGGAGGCCCTGGCACAGGTTGCCCAGAGAAGCTGTGGCTGCCCCATGCCTGAAAGTATTCAAGGCCAGGCTGGATGGGGTTTTGAACAATGCGGTCTGACCAGGGTGGTCAGGCATCAGAACAGGCTGCCTCTGGAAGTTGTGGAGTCATCATACCTGGAAGTATTTAAAAGATGTGTAGATGTGGCACTTAGGGACAGGGTTTAGTGATGGACTTGGCAGTGCTGGGTTAATGCCTGTAAATGATCGTAGATATAATTTTCAACCTAAATGATTCTGTGATTTAATGATTCTCTGTGCAGGGGTAGCAGGGATGTGGTAAAAGGGGCAACTTTACCCACAATGGGAGACAAGGCTTCTCCCAGTCCCTATTAGCGGATGGGTCCTGCAGGTGCAGGAGAGTCACTACTGTGGCCATATCCTACCCCGACTGACGTTCTGTCACCAGTAATTCATATCGTGGGTGTTTTGGAAACTGAGCACTGAAGATCCATTTTTAATTGTTTGGGGATTATGCCAGCTCTAGGATAGTATCTGAAGCTCAGCAATGTTGCAGCTTGCAAGCTGCACTACTGACATCTGCCGCTTGCTGCTTCGTTTCCTGAATGGGCTTTGGACGGTGCTGCAGAAAGGACTGGATGTGGAGGGAAATAGCCTCAATTCTCATCACCCCGATGGAGCTTGAACACTCAGTACTGCCAGGCTGGCTGCTCACTCTAGATAATTCATCACTACAGCCTAAGGATGCCCTTAACCATGCTCCCACTCCACAAATTGCCCAGCAGTGCCATGTGCTGTGAAAATGGTGAACATGGAGCATGTTACAGATCTCCCTAGGATGGGGCAGAGAGAACTTCTGTTCTGTGGAATGGTGCTGGAAGGGAGGAAGGTGCTGGAAGGGAGGAAGGTAGGGTTACTGTTGTCTTAGCCCTCTCTGGGATAAAGTCACACCGATCTCTGCCAGAAAAGAGAAATGCTCCCCTAGGGACAACTCGGTGTGAACATGCAACCCTTGGCTCAGGGTGTTTCTTGGCTGGTTACACCAAAGTGGTTAAAAGTTTACAGTTGTTTCTAGCAAAGGGATTTGAAGACCAGTAGCCTGAATTTGTTGATCCTGCAGTATTTCCCACAGGAATTTGGGACTGTGTTCGAAATGTCTCAGATGATGAAGTCTGTGTGGCAGCATCTTGTCCCATCATGAAGGTGTTGTTATGCTGTCAGCGTGAGATTTTGTGTGTGTTGGGGAATTATAAGGAAAATGCTGGGACTGGAAGGAATGGAAATTGGATGAGGATCGATGTAGATCCTCTGTGTGACCAGAAGGGACAAACATCAGAGGGCTGCAAAAATGGCACGTGTAGATGGCCGTTAGATGAGCAAATCAGCAACATCCCAGCACAGCTACGTGCAATGTCAGGACACCCAGACTGGGAAAGAAAAGCCAGTTAGTAAATCCTGGTGACTCACAGAAGTAGTTCAGGTTGGAGAGACCACTGGCAGCTCCTTCAGGCATAAATAGGTACATCCAAACCCAGCACACTGTCACCAGCCTGGGAGAAACAAAAAAAAATGCGCTGAGGGCTTGATAGTCATTGCCCCTGGTGCCTGGAGCAGAGAAATGCTGAAGGATGGATACTCATGGCTTAGGATGTGACAAGATCCCAAGAGGGTGCTGCAGTGGGAGTAAGCCTCATCCATTCATATTTCTGTAACCAGTGAAGAGCTGTCCTTGGATATAAAATTGGATGTGAAATTGCCTTTGCCTCTGAGTCATTCCTGAAATGTCTCCCCATTGCTATTTGTCAGATGCAATCACTCCACAAATAGAAAGTAGTGGCAGAAGCAGCAGCTGTGGCCCAGGGAATACACTGTAGACTTGAGGAAAATGGTGTCTGTAATGTGCCCAACTGATGCAGAATTAATCAGGTTTGAAAAAAGAAGACGGCTCTTGCACCCTGGGGGACTGTACCTAAAAATTCCTGCCTATGAGGATCTTCCCATCGTGCTCCTTGACATAACTTCTAAGAGAAATAAATGAGTTTATCTCCCACATTGCCTGCAGACTTTTCACATGGAAATAGTGGGATTAAGGGGATTAAGATTTAGCTTCAACTTGGATAAAGAACAACAAAGAATGATTAACACTTGAAATGGTTCCCAGTCAACAGATCTGAGCTCCAGTCTCTGTGTATTTCCTCCAGTGAAAAGCTTTTCTGTTGTGTTCACTGCTGTCATATCTGATCCCATAAAACAGCAGGAATAAACCAAATTGTTCCCTATGCTGGGATGGGCTGGGTCTAAAACAGCCAAAGTTTGGGCCATGAAAGATATAGAAGGCATGAAAGGAAAGAAAAAGAAGATTGGCAAGGTTTATGAGATAGATGGAGGGAAGGCTGCTCTTGAAAAGGACCAGGAATCAGGGAGAAGAGGGTCAAGAAGGGGGAGAGTAGAGTCCAAGTGTTGGGATCTTCATTTCAGGTGAGCAAGAAGAGGGTGAGAGGCCATAGACTTGGAGAGGATCCAAGTGATTGCTGGGAATTTTACCAAGGAGATCCTACTTCTGCAGGATTCAACCCTTCCTACATAATCCAGGCTTCCTTCCTGAGCAGCTGACTGCTTACAAAGGGTGATGCTCACTATCTTAACTGGATGCAGCATGTGAGGTCAGGAAAGGGCATGGGATCCCCGTTCCAGGCCTTGCACATCCTCATACATTTAATGGTGTTGTGGAGGCTGCAGAGCAGCGCAGACCAGCTTAAAGCCTTCCTTGTCTTGGCCTGATCATCAGTTTTCTTTACAGAATAACTTGGTCTCTTTTTGTGCTGCCCCATATGTTAGATGGGACACAGATGTTTGCTCTGACAACAAGTCATTACCACAACTGTTGCTGTCAAGAAAGCTGGTGTTTTTTGCATCTGGATGAGGGAAAGTCAAAGCCTTTAGCATACTTCAAACTGCAGAAGTTCATGTGCTTTTTTGGGAGTCTGGGATCAGCCAGACAGATCAGGCACAGCAAAGGAATCTCTCTCTGTGACTAGTGCAATAATAAATTTAAAGTGAAGGGGCTTTGAATCCCTTCTTCTGCTGTCCAGCACTGCCTGTGCCTGTTCTGTCCTCTCTGCCCTGCCAGTTTATTCTACTTGGGGTCAGGGATTCACCTCATCTCCATAGGACAGTACAGCAGGACCTTGCTGGCATCTGAGGTTTTCAGGTGTCACTGCAATGGCAGTTCTGGGGTCACCCCGTGTGTGTGTGAGTTGTATTTTCAAACATATGAGGAAAAGGGGCTCCGATTCTTCCTAGAAAAACAATTTGTGCTAATGGCTTTTATGATACGGTGACTTATCTGCAGGACCTGACCTTCACAAAGGTCCCTGGATACACCTCTTTCTCACTCTTAACCCAGCTGGATTCTCATATCTCGTTCCTGTCTCCTCTGATACTCACTGTAGTTCTGTAATTTACAACTGTTTGTCAAAAACAAATAACATTTATAGATCATTGGAAACCATTTATAGACCAGTTTATAGACATTTTAAGCCAGTGCAGAGAGGAGAGAGACTGAGAGCCAGTGCATCTGCCACTCAGAGCCAGAGCCAGATGAAGGCAGTGACAGACAGTATGGGAAGAAATGGGAAAGTGGTAGGAAGAAGCAAAAAATTTAGATCTCTTGAACAGAAGTAATTTTCCTGGTCCATTGCTGTCATGCTGTCTAGTCAGTGCAGACATGATTTCTCTCAGGCAAGAAATGCAGCTCCTGGAACACTTCCTTCTCTTTGCAAGGAAAGTAAAAAAGAGCCTTTGGGACTTTCAGGGGTTTTGTGTATTTCATTTAGAGGAACAACAAAGGACACAAGCAATATCACTGCTCTCTGCCATGGGTGTGCACTGAGAGCTCCCACCTTCATACAAGTATTAAAAGCCCTAAAGTAAGAGGATAACTCTGAGGATGCTGGAAAAAAAGAAGTGAAAAATATTGAGTTAAAGCTGTGTACATGTAAATAGGAGTCAGAGAAGTGAAGGAGAGTGACTTCTTGCCCTCATAAGGAGGACATAGAGATCTCCAGGGTGAAAGCAGAGGAAAACGGAACATGCCCCAAGGGAGATTTGTATTTGGCTCTCCTGGAGACATAGCCACTGCAAACCTTAAGAAGGGAAGTTATCCATAACCTAGAAAATACAGGGAAATATTTTCCATGCCGCTCTGGGAGACCAGGAAGTTATTTTTGGTTTCTGTAGCACAGTGAGTGTCGTTGGGAGCATGTGCAACAACAGAGTTTTCAGTGGCTCCCATTGTAATTGCTCCCATTGACCTTATCACTAATAAGTGCAGGATGTGAATTATAACGGCAAAGATGTAATCGGAGAGGCCTGGAGACAGCTCGTCTGCAAGGGACGAGCAGTTGCCATGACAGAGTGTCTCAAGCTGCTCCTTCTCAAGTGGAACATCAGGTAAAACAAGGACTCTGCTTCTTCTGTTGATTTCCGTATAATTTAGGGGATAAGTGACTTCACTGTTTCCCTGGATGTGGGAGGCAAGGACATTTTTGTGATCGTGAAGGACAGAAGAAAGTTGTGTTGTTGCACTCCTGGTGAATTACTTTGATATTATGCACAGCACTCAGGCTGGGAGGCTAAACGTTATTCTTAGTTATAGCTTATAAAGTCACAGCACATGCAGGGATGCACCAGAGGCAAAGGATTCAAATCCTTCCTGATTTACAGCAGCTTAAACACCTTTGATGGTGCTATAGCCATTTGTGCCAGCTCAGAGTCTGGGCTGAAGTTTCCATGAGGTGTAGTACCAAGGGTTTAGGAGGGGAAAAACAGGCAGCCTCTGATCCAGCACCTTCCCTGTGCTGAGCAGTGCAGCCAAGTGAGTGAGTGAGTGCCTCACGCTGACATCCTTTCTTATAAAAAGGCCGAGGCAAAAAGATCTGGAGCTATGCAACATTTGCTTTATGTCTGCTAGAGGAGCAGTATGTCCATTCAGTCCCCCATGGCCCAAGGTGTGGTGAGAATGCTCAGCCAGGCAGAAATGTTCCCCAGTGTTTCTGAAGGGCTTGGAGGTACAGGTGTTTTCCAGATGCCTCCGCTTGGTCCTAAGGGCTGTGGTCTTGGAAGCTATTAGAGAAAGGAGTCTCTGGAAGTTTCTGTGAGCATCTTCCTTCCTCCTGTTTTGCCTCTGCTGTAAAAGCATCTTTGAAACAAGAGCTGCCACTTTCATGGCTGTGGAGCCATAGGGCAGGCTAAGGGCTGGTGGGAACCTGCAGTCTCTAGAGAGAACTGAGAAAGATGGTCTGAAATTAAGCAGCAGCAATGGATGTAAATATTTTTCCAGGGCATAATGGTTTGAAAGGAAATAAGAGGTAGAAAACATTCCTTGCAATGATACATGTGGGTACCTGGCTGTCGCTCGGAGGATTTATCAGAAGAGAGAAAAACAGGATTATAATCTGCAAGTGTCCATGTGTCCAGAAGGACAGTGGGAAAGGGGGCAGATTGAAGTGGAATGGGACCAGCAGGCAGTAATATTGTAACGGTCAAATATATCAATGCCAATGATTCTTGTTTTAAAAGCAAGGGACACATTGTCATTTCAAGAGGACAGATTGTTATTCCTTGACAGCATCTGATTCACATCACAGCACCTGAATCCAAAAGTGAAGGTTTTCAGATGGAAATGAAAAATCAGCACAAAGGAAGTGCTAAACAAACAGAAATGAAGGGGTCTGGGGATTTCAGACCTTGTGCATGTGGAATAAAAAAGGCTTAGCCTCTCCTTTTGATCTGAGAAATGCTGTTGAACTACCACATGCATGGACTAGGTAAACAAGTCCCAGGCATCTCACTGTCTTTTGCCAAGACCCCACAGTATTTCAGGAACATCAAAAGATCTTGATGTTTATCTGAATGGTTTTGTAAGGAAAGATACAAAAGAGGATTTTGTCTAACTGGTTTCTAAGCAGACATCTGCTGTAGTTCAGCCTGTCTTCTACTCTGAGACAGATTTCTGCCACCTCCTCCAGCCATCATTCAGTTTGTATCACTTTTATGGACCACTCAAATTAGCCGAGTGGGTGTTATCCCCAAAAGAGGAGAATGAAGGCTGGTATCTCTCAGCAGAACCTGTTTTCCATGTAGGCCACCTTCTACTTTTGGCCTGTGTCTGCATTCCTTTAGCCAGATCCAGGGAGACTTGTCACTGGCTGTTGATTTGTAGCACATCCCTGGGGATTGCTGTGGTGAAGCCCAGGGTGTTGTGCTGAACAATATCCTGAAGATCTGGGAAGGCACAGGGCATGACTCTGTCCTTGTCTGCATCAAGTAATTTTCTCTGTGTGTTTTCTTACATCTGCACATCTCAGCAAGGTACTGCTGCCAGTTTTAGGGGAGCCATAGAGATGTGGCCATGATGATATGCTCATAGCTTTATTTTGCAAGAATGAAGAGTTGTTGGCATTGCTATAAACAAACTGCATCACCAGCTCCTGCATCTGGTTGCAATGAACCAAACTCCCAGGCTCTCCAGGACACCACTGACTTTTCCAAATGCCGGTGTCTCTCAGTGGCGAAGGCAGTGGGACTCAGTGGGTAAAAGTAAATCTCTGAAGGCAGTCCCAGTGACCTCTGTGCCACAGAATGCTGGGAATATTGGGGGTGAAGGGAACAATTTGCAAGCATTCTAATTCTTAACCTGTAGTAACCATCTGTCACATGTGAATTCAATCTCTATGCACAGTGAAGTCTTGTGCTGTGTATGGAGGAGCTTGCATAGAATTTGGGTCAGAAGGGACCTCTAAAGGTCATGATTTAATGTTGTCTGAATCTGAGCTTTACAGCCCAGTAGCAGGCTCTTATTTTTATTCCTATAGCCTTAGTAGTGTATGAATACCATACCTATTATTTTGACCATTTGGGCTTTAAAAGCCTGTGAGAAACACTCCTTGCCAATTTGCTGTGGAAATAGGAAGAAGGAAGGGAAGCTGATGGTAAGTGCTTATATATGCCTGTTGTCTGCATAAATGTTATGTGAAGTATGAGCTAAAACTCAAATGCAAATCCATGGTGCTTGATCCACTGCCAAGGGAAAGCTTGAGTTCAATTGCTTCAAGGCACGTCTGTGTAGACAGAGGCAATTTGAGGTTAACTGAGATGAAGCCACTGCTAATTTCACTTATTGGTTATAACCCTGGGCAGACTTGAACCTTCTCCCAGAACCAGAATGTCAGCTGAAACACTGTGGCTGCTTGTACTGCAGCAGAGGGGTAAAGTCTTGGAGCAGTCTGTCTCAGCTGGGGGTGATTTTGGAGAAGTTTGTGTCTGGAGTGCACAAAGGCTTCCTTCAAATGATATATTTCCTTGGTTTAATGAAGACTAACCTTTTATGGAGATACAGATCAGCTTGGACATTCCTGAAAATGCAGTTTCCAATCTGTGGGAAATATGATGTACAAGCAGAGGCATAATTTACTCTTTTAAAAATACAGTACCTCATTTCATCTCACTGTGAGCTTCCCTTTGCATGCTTAATAGCCCTCCTGAAGATATCCGTCATGTTCTCTGTCTTGATAGGATCTACACGCAACACAGGCTGGAAGCTGGCAAATGTTGTCCCAGTTTTCAAGAAGAGCAAGAGGAATGACCCTGGTAACTAAATTGGGAGGAGCTGTTGATTCCCTCAAAGGCAGAAAGATTTTGATGAAATAGAGGGCTGGACAAACACCAACCGTATGAAGTTGAACAACGCAAGTGATGGGTCCTGCACATGGAATGGGAGAATCTTGGATGTATGGACAGCCTGTGACCAGTGCTGCAGAAAGGGACCTGTGGGTCCTGGTTGATGGAAAGTTGAATGTGAGTCAGCAGTACCCTGGCAGCCAGGAGGGTCAGCCTGACCTGGGGCCATCAGGTACAGCATCACCTGCCAGGCAAGGGAGGGGAGGGGATTGTCCCGCTCTGCTCTGCACTGGGGCAGCCTCACCTTGAATATTGTGTGAACTTTTTTTTTTGGCACCACAATTCAAGAAAGATATTAAGCTATTTGAGAGCATCCAAAGGATGGTGAAGGGTCTGGAGGGGAAGTCCTATAGGAGCAGCTGAGGTTACTTGGCTTATTCAGCTTGGAGAAGAGGAGACTGAGGAGAGTCCTCATCACAAACTACAACTTCCTCACAAGAGGAAGCAGAGGGATAGCACCATTCTCTTTATTCTGGTGACCAGTGACAGCACCCAAGGGAATGACATAAAGCCAACTCAGGATATTTTATGATTCAGTGATTCTAAGCTTTGCTGGCTCCTGTACTCTCAGCAATAAAGCTTATTTGGGATGCAGCAGGGACTCTTCATGAAAGTCACTAATGCCTTTTCTTCTTCCTTGTCTTTGGCTGGGACCACTCTCTACCGATGAGGTTGACTTGGGTGTTGTCTCCTCTGGGAGGGAAGGAGGACCCTCTCCCACCACATTCACGACATTACATGCAAAGGATGGATTCAGAGTTTTGAGTGAGTCTGACCAGAGCACTCTATCTGTTGCTCTCTGAGATGTTAGCACTCTTCTCTTCAAGCACCATGGCCTCAGACTTGAGAGCAATCCCATAGACTCAGAGGGACACCTGCTCTACCTAACACCCCTGCCCCACTCATTCTGCTCCTGCTGGCTTATGCCAGCTGTGCTCCCTGGATGGCTGTAGCTGTGTTTGCCCTTCTCCCCATGTTTCTCTGCCTTCCCATACTACAGCTTTGGTATCCACTCAGATCTAAAGGGTTCGGCACAGCTCACCAGATGGATGTGAGTGGGAAGAGGATTAGGTGGGTCCTGTGTGAGCAAATGTAAGGGAGAATAAATACAGTCAACATTTATGTTTAAATTGTCTCAGCCAGGATGTAGATATAACCCTACAAATACTAGCCAGGTTAGTCCTTCCTGCTGGAGCTTCCAGAGCTTCCACTTCCAGAACCAGGCTAAACTAAAGCAGAGAAAGAAGCCTGTGATATGTGCCAAGGCAGTAGCACAGAGCAGTTAGGTGGGAGCTCATATCTGCAGAAATATCTTTGCATTTTAAATTGACTTCCCAAGGGGTGAATTGAAAGACCATTCATTAAACCACGACACAGTAAATGAAACTGCTTAGAAATGAAGTTACTTTAGTTTCCATAGAACAGACACAGAAACTTAATGTGGTCTAAGCAAGGTGTCAGTATACTGAGAAAACCATATCATCTACCAGGGCAGGTTAATATTTTAGGGTGGAGGGTATAGGATACCCCAGTTCTGATGGACAACAGTGCTGAGGTCGTAAAGATACCATTTCTTCACATGGATATTTAGATAGATGTACCCACTCACTGCACTTCCTCCATGGTTTCTACATTCCATCTACAAGGCTGGGAAGTCCTCTGCCTCTAAAATAACAGCCTATGTTGATCCATGGGATACAACTCTGCAGAATAGAGGGGAAGGGACAGGTTTTGGGGTTGCCTGGCTGCTGCACACAATTCTTTCTGACTGATGCATCACCATGTTTTTCTGCATTGACTTGCCACTCAGAAACAGATCAAATCCCCAGCCAGGTGAGCTGCCCCCCTTCTTAGGCTGGGTTGTAAAAAGAGGCTGCTTATGTCAGATCTGTGCTCTGTTTTGGGCTTGTGTGAATTGCTGTGTCACCGTTTCACTGTGGATCTGTTTGGAAACAACTCTGCAGTTGCCTCTCCTTGTCCTGTTTTACTTGGAGCAAAGCAGCAGAGCGTTGTCCTGAGCCATTTTGAGTGCTCTTCCTTTGTGGCACTTCGCCTGTGAACGAGATGAGTCACAGGCAGGTTACATGCCCTCTCCTCGTGAGTGTGAATTAGAGGGAAAGGTTCCGGGATTACTAGTGATTGTCTCCCTGAGCACCCCACCGAATTATGCATTTCACGGGGCAGGAGGCTGATGTGGCCTCCTGGTCCTTTGGGTCCTGCTTAAAGGGGGATGAGCTCTTCTGTTCTGCTCTGCCAGCTGGGAGAAAAACCTGTTAGGTCTGCCTGACCTGTCAAATTGTAAGGGGTTCAAATGGATTAGGAAAGGAACGTCAAAAAATGCTCCCAGCATATGGTTGCCTCATGGCTTTGCAGCAAGGCTGTGTGTCACGGACAGAGCTATGTGCAATGAGGGACAGAAGTGGGATAAGGGAAATATTGTCTCCCTCGATGCATTTTGAACTGCAGAAGTTTCTGCTCGCAAGGAAAAACAAGGAGGAATTAAGCACCAAGCACATCCACAGAGTGCAGCACAGTCTCAAGAAATTCAGACTATGCTTGGATCAGGGAAACCAAGATGTATTTTTTGTTACAAGCATCCAAATCACTTAGTCAACAAAGCTGAAAGAAGCTGTTTGCAAGCAAAGCAAAAAAAGTCTGGGGGAAAAAGAAGTATTTATATTAAATATATTGTGGTAAAAGAGGTATTTTTGTTAAAAGGTAGAATCAGTGGAGGGTCAAGTGGGAATAAATTGAACATGGACATCTTCAGCTTGGGAAGGAGAACAGTGTTTCTAAGCCTCTGAGATTTTTTTAGGAAACCTTTCCAAAGAAAGGCATCAGGCCTCTTTCAGTGTGCAAGAGGTAAAGTTGAGAAAAAGAGTGCATAGGACTGCCAGAGTGAGGGTGTGGAATTTATCAATATTCTGAGGAAGGTGTTGAAAGGAGATGATCATTGCTGTTCTCAGTTTGTTACATGCCATTTTGATTGGGTTTAATTATTCCCATATTTCAGGGTTTCTGCCAGGAGGAATGCAGAACTTCGCTTCAGGTACAGTTTGTTCTTGGGATTTTTTTCTCTCCTTTACCAGTTAGCATTGGATGGACCCACGTCAAAGTTAACTTGAGACAAGGCTGAGCACTCCACTTGTACTTTTAGAAGAGGAAAGAAATGTTTTGAGTTCCCAGCTCATTCTCACACCCAAAAATTGTCCCAGAGTCAGATTTAACCGTCAGAGAGGAACTGGGCTGGGTCCTTCCTTCTCTGTAATGCAGAGGGTGGGTGACATCATTTGACATGGATCCATGACCTTGGCAACATACTTGCTGTCTCTTGCCTTTTTGCAACGGCACATTGTACTTGAAGGCTTTTAAGTCCCTTACATTTCAAGACTTTTCTTGACTGTGAACTGCTGGGGATGCCCATGAAGGGCTGTAGTTGAGCAAGATCCTGAACAGTGCTTTTTGGGAGCTTTTTCAGACATGCAGTTACCGCCTGGGGACAATATATAAGGTGACCATGGTGATCTGTTTTGGAACTCTGTGCTCCAAGGTAGGTGGTTCCCAGGACTGGTGTGTGGTAACTTACTTCCATCAGAACCTTTTCCTTCAGTAGTGACTTGGTAACCCAAAGGAAATTCCTGATGCAGGCATTGCCAAACCAAGAGCACTTTGTGTCTGAGAATGGAAGGGATAAGTCATAGCATTTTTCCCCCCTCTGATTTACTAGCAACTCAAGAAGACGACAAATGAAACAGTTTCAGACAGGAAATTGTCAGAGTCTAGTGCAGTGTGTAACTGTGCAGGTTTGTATTGGAGATGAAAAAATATTCCTATACACACTCCAGTGATGTGACTGACCCAGAGCATTTCTCAGTCATGGATCCAGCAATGCACCCATGCTGGATAACCACAGTTCTCTTGAAGACCTGGGCTTGTTCCAGTTGTCCCTGGAGCGGATGCATTCCAGACCATGACAGCAACTCTAGCCAGGTGTTTCTGGGACACTGAACATGTATGTTCATGTCAACATGTGTCATATGTGTTCCTCAGCAAACAAGTCAAGACATAGATAGTGACCTCCTCATGTGGCTACAGGATGAAAGGGGTCATTTAGACCAACCCGGGCCTTAGCAAATATAGAGGAAGGCTTTGTAGTGGGAAGGGTTATCCTGGGGATATCTCATGCCATTTACACACGCATTTGCCACAGTAAGAACAGGGGAGCTCTTCTTGTAAAGTTGCCAGCACGAGCTATACAGGAGAAGGGTCTGTAGCAGGCTGACATCCCTTCCAGCGCTTGGCTAGAAGAGCTACACCTGCATAGCATCAACCAAAGCCAACTCCCAGCTGTGACCATGTGCAAAGACAATTCCCAGCCCTGACCGTGTCCCATGCCTGACTGCTGCTGGTTTTGGGAGCACACAGGCTGTTCAACACCCAGAGCATCTGAGCGATGGGGCAACAACTCAGCTATGTTATGTATGGGGGTGGGCAAAGAGAGGAGAATGTCCTCTTTCCTGTGTCACAGGCTGAGGGAATCAGGGTTGCCCACAGCATCTGTGGGCTCCCTCTATTGCTGAGCCTGTGCTTCTTACTATGGCCATGATCATAGTGGTTTTTGCCTTGGCCACAGCTGTCAATACTTGGTCTGGGTCCTGCTTCTGACCGCAGGCAGCTGGAGGAGTGTCCAGAGAGCTCCAACACCTTGGGTCTGGTCACTGAGGGGACGGAGTTGGAGTCCTGCCTCTGGGGAGAAGATGGCTGAGCACTTCATGGAGGGATGGAGCAGGGCAGGGTGCTCCTGCCTCTTAGGGGACACAGTCTGAACACTCCACCAAGGGTCTGCGGGTTCTGACTTTGAGAATCAAGGTCTGAGCCCCACCACAGAGGTCCTGCCTCATGTGTGTCTTGAGCGCCACTGCAGAGCAGGGGTATCCTGTCTCCGAGGGAACGTGACCCGAACCCCGCCCTCCAGCCAAGGGACAGAGTGAGTGGCTACTGAGGGGACGCTGCGCCCCGCTTCAAGGGGCCGGGGGTCCTGTTACAGAGGTGACACGACAGAGAAGATCTTGTCTCTGGAGGACGAAGTCTGAGTCCGCCCTCGAGGGGCCGCGGTCCCGTCCCTGAGGGGCCGCTGCTCTCCCGCCTCGGCCTCTCCCTCAGCGCCATCTCGCGGCGGCCGCGGTGCCGGTCCCGCTCCGCTCCCCTCGGCCCGGCCAGGCCCCGGGTGCAGCCGGGAACCTGCGCCGAGCTCCGGCTGCGGCCGGGGGACGGCCCAGCCCGTGTGGGGGACCTGTCAGACTGCTGAGGGCCCCGAGGGGGCACATGCCCCGCAGGTGCCCCCCTCCTCGACAAGGAGCATCAACCTCCTCCCACTGCTGTGCCCGAAAAATGCTTCATCCAACACCAGGCTGCCCCAAGGCCTGTCCAGCCTGGCCTGGAACTCTTCCACGGATGGCACAGCTACAGATTCTCTAGGCAATCTGTGTCAGGGCCTTCCTACCCTCTGTCTTCACTTAAATGCAGCTCTAGTGACCATTTCCATCCATGCCAGAGGTCCCGAAGCAGGGACTGCCCTGGACAGACCGTCAGGGATTTGGGGACAGGTATACAACAAGCTCTGAGGGGGACAAGAAATCATACAATCATATAGGTGCAAAAAGACCTTTAAGATCATTAAGTTCAACCATTATCCTAGCACTGTCAAGTCCCCCATTAAACCATGTTCCTAAGTGCCACATTTACATGTCTTTTAAATTCACAAGTTTGTGAATCCTTCACTTCCCTGGGCAGTTTCAATTGCTGTTCCAATGCTTGACCATCCTTTTCAAGAAGACATTTTTCCTAATATCCAGCCTAAACCTATGCTGGCACAACTTGAGCCCATTTCTTCTTGTTCAGTCTCTTGTTGCTTGAGAGAAGATATTGACCCCTACCGGGCTACAACCTTCTGTCAGGGAGTTGTAGAGAGCGAAAAGGTTCCCTCTGAACCTCCTTTTCTCCAGGCTGAGCCCCCCATCTCCCTCAGCCACTCCTCACAGGACTTGTGCTCCAGCCTCTTCCTCAGCTCTACTGCCCTTCTTTGGACTTGCTCCAGCACCTCAATGTCTTTCATGTCATGAGGGGCCCAAAACTGAGCACAGAATTTGGGGTACAGTCTCCCCAGTGCTTACTGTGCAGGGCCATGAACAAACAACGCTGTCTTGTTGCCAGCAGTGAGCTGGAGACCCTACAAGGGATTTCTGTGGGGTCCAGCACACCAAGGTGTGAATGAGGAAACACCCAGGGCTCCTCAAGCTCTTGTAGAGAGGGAAACTGAATCCAACCTGCATTAGTTAACAGAGTGATTAATATTCTGAGGTTGGAGGAGATACTTAAATGAGCTGTAAAGATGCATCATGGCAGCAAGAATATAACCATGAAATATAGCACTTTAGCAGCTGACCGGAAGGGAAGATTCATGATTTAAGGGAGTAATTTGAGTTTTTCCATCCTGACAGCAAAATAGGATTTTGACCATAATTTTCTGGACCACTGGGAGCTCCATGGGGATTCCGGGCTGCTTTCAGCAGAGGGCAGTGGTTGGCTTGGACACTACTTGGCTGGCAGCATCAAACATCTTAAACCACTGCCATGCTATTTGCTGAAATCATTCTGCTGCAGAATATCCAAAAAAGCTGTAGAAAAGGATAGCAAGATCAGTGTAATGCAGAGGTAATGATGGCTCACTGAAGTCTCTTGGGGAAATTCAGCAAACTTGCCTCTTCCCATCCTGTACAAGTTTACAAATCTAAAAGAGAGTTTCCAAGGAAAAAGCTTATGATTCTTTGACCTTGTTTAGATCTTCAGATTTACTGCTGTTTTTTGAGAATTTTGGCATTTTTTTATCCACAAGTATTTAATTAAAGTAAATAAAAAGAAAGCTTAAACCTGCTGTATGTGTTTATAAAATTTCCCTAAACAGTAACTGTAACCAGTAATGTTCATATAAGTGAAGGATACAATGCAGCACCTTGTCATTGGGGCATCCTGTTCCCGTGGGAAGGGAAAAAGGAAAGATTCCTTCAACACAGGGATACCAGCCACCTGGACCAAGCAACGTGTCCTAAGTGGTCCTGGGAAAGTTACTTAAACACAGCAAAATAGGAGTGGAGGTGCTCTGAGCTGCTCCAGAAAGCCAGGGAGGGGATGCTGGGGGACAACTCCTGTGATGGTCTCCCTGTGGCTGCTGGCATGGCAGATGCTGCTGAGAGAGGGAAGCCAGGCCTGGGGATTCCCTGGCCAGTTGCTGTGTACAGGGCTGGTGGCAGCTGACATGACGTTGAACTTATTGGTACGGAGCAGCCTTGGGGTTGCTGGAGTAGCCCAGCTTTTGGATCCCACCTCTGTGCAGGAAGAGCTGGGTTCCAGTTCACTGGATGCACTGGGATGGGTGAGGATGGGTGAGAGGAGAGGATGACTGTGATACCGATATAAGTGCAGAGCAAAGCTTGTGAGGAATCGGAGACTGTCAGGAGAGGAAGTGGGGTTCAAAAATAAAATCAAGCACTTGGCCATGATTTGCCTGCCCACCTGGGGCCCTTTATCCTGCTGTGTGCCTGCCATAGTTCTGTGCCCTTCCCCTCACAGGTGTATGGGGGTTTTAAAAGTGAAACCTAGATCAAAATCTTGTTCAGGAAAGATTAACTGTACATGTTAATCAAAATCAAAATCAATATACTCTGTAGGTTCCAGCTGGGAAGGGCTGTGAAAGCATGGAAAGATGAAAGGACCTGGGCCAAATGGAGCATCTGTTCCAGTGCAATGCCCCGGACAGGTGTAACACCAATTCTGCCTGGTGCTGAGCATCCTCTGGTCCTGCTGTAGGCAGTAGGGATGACACTTCACAGCATGAAGCCCAAGTCTAAAAAGAACTGATGGGATATTTACACCTGTGTCCCAGTAGCTTTATCTTTTCTCCAGTTGCTGAGGAAAGCCCTCAGGCAGGCGATTTCCTGTGATTTTATGCATTTCGAGCAGGACAAAGAGGATCCCCTGGAGAGCTATTAGATCATATTTAATCTGTAAAAGATTCTTGCTGATGGCAGGGAAAAAAATTGTACCTTGCCATGGACGGGAAAGAAATTTTGTCCTTGAGGGGAACTAACTGGAGAGAGAACGAAGGGCTCTCTTTCCCCACTGAGCTTGCATTAAAAAGCTCCCTCCCCCACAAAAGTTATCTTGTGGTTTTGACCTGCTCATGCCATCTGCTGGCGCCCATGCTGCTGTCTGCTCTCCCACCACAAACACTCCTGGCAAGGGCGAAACTCCCCAGACCCCTTAGGGACACCCTTGGATGTGGCGTAGGTAAACTCCTGACATCTTTCACTAGAACCCGAATACAGAGACTGTGCCTTAATTTCTTTCTTTCTTGCACCCCACATCTCCTCACTGTACCTGTGTCCTACCTCTCATCTCCCTGATCTCTTCAGGGTTTGTGCCTTCATGGTGAGTGTCTGTGAATACTCTTCCCAGTCACGTTGAAGCATTTCTTCCTCTCACCACATGCACACACAAGTACATTGTTGCACCAGTTTGTCCCTTTGGGATTTATGGTGCATTTTTTCCCTGCTTTTTTGGTGTTCGCATTTGCAGGTGTTCAGCCACATGCTGGGGTCTTTTGGCAGGAGATATTGCAAAGTTCCCAAGCGCATCATGCCACTGGAACTATAGGTAAGAAGGGCTTCCCAGAACAGGCCAGAACAGGCACTCCTCTGAAATCCTTCTTGGCTGCTAGTTGTGCAGGATTGGGATCTGGGTGATGTCTTACCTGCATCACAAAGCAGGAATTTGAGAGTTTATTAAACAACCCACAAGTCCCTGCTGCTTATCTCAGAGCAAAGAACTTCTCTACAACTGCCTGTATTTAATAATCCTCACTGTGTTTGTTACTCCATTGCACAGTTACTCCTGCAAACATATGCTCTATCGAACAAAATCAACCCTTAGCCAAAAATTATCTATCACCCAAGAGTCTTCCCTTCCTGGGAAAACCTTTAAATGAGCTAGCCTTCTGTTAGGGTGACTTCCCAGCATGCTCTGCTTTCATATGTAGATTTTATGTATCCCATTGGCCCTTCCCCCTTGCTCCGTCCCCTGCCTTCCCTATATAAACACAGCTCCTGGGTACTTTCCTGGGGTGTTTGTTGTGCTTTTTTGAGGGCCCTGTGTCCTGCTTCTGTGTTGCCTGAGAAGCTTCCTTCACAAAGGACCAGTCACTCTGGTAAGGCTAGTGTGCTTGTGGACCCCAGAGCATGCCTTTCTAAACAGGCTTTTCTAGGGCAATTTTAGGGGAATTGTGGCACCTTGGTTACCAGCCACTATGGCAGTACTCCATGTTTGCACCCTTGCCTGCACAGCTATGTTCTGTGCAGGTGTCCTACTTTATTCTGTGCATCCCTCCCTTGGGATTCTACTGCTGCCTCACTCAGCTTTGCTGACGAATAACCCTCCAGGATACTCATGGCAGAACCAATTGATTTTTCTTGCCTCCCAGCATCTTGCAGCACAAACAGCTGCACTATTGTTCATGAAAGTTAAGTTACAAATGGCACATCCATGTCCCTAGTACTGGCAGCTGCTGCTGTTGGTATTAGACATGGCAGCTGTAGAGACAATGTACAGAGAACACCCTCCCACCCGTTCCTCCAATCCGTGTGGGCTTGGGAGGGCTTCACACATAACTGCCAAGTGCAGAGTATATGGGCCTTGCTGGGCAGGTCTAGACATAGTGTGGTGGCTGAAAGGAAGGCAAAAATGCTAAGGATGCTCATTCATGCTGGTAGATATGGAACTTTGGGTAGTGGGTATGGAAGCACCGTGCCCCTGTGTCCTGGAACATCAACTGTGTTCTTCAGTCCATTTGTATCACCCTGCTTTTGCCCCAGTGTAAAGAAGGGTCTTAACCTACTTTAAATCGACTGATGGACTAACTCCCCTCTGTTCCCTATCCCCATCTTTGTCTGATGCCTTGACCTGGAAAAGGCAGCTGAAACATCTGAAGAAGCTCAGCATATAACCACCAGAAAGCCTGACCCTGGAAACACGCCTCATAGGAAAAGACAGAGTAATTTAATTTTTTTTGGAATGCAGGAATAGAGGTTGTTTACAAATACCTTTGCTGGGGAAAAAAAAGGTCTGGTATCTCAGGCTGTAGTTAGAGAAAGAGCAAATATCTGTGGCTTTGGAATGTAACACTGCAAAGACAAAGAAAGAGATGTATCTTCTCTAAACCTCAGAGAAATTAGGGCAGAACTGCAGGCTTTCTGAAAAAGTGGGTCCCGTTTAAATGGGTTGATGCTGGGATGACTGGGAGAGGCTTTCTTACCTCCATTAGGCAATCAGTAACCTTAGAAAGAAGTCCTGCTGGCTTCCAAGTCCTTCCAGCCTTGAGAAACAGCAGGGTCATGCCTGTTTTGATATTGCATGGGTTAATACACCCAACAGTGAATTACTGAAACCTCTGGAGGTCAGGTACAGTATTAGCAGTGACAGAACTGTTAAGACTGTATGGGTAAACCATCCAATAGTTTGCTTTAATTATGACAATACAAATCTGTTTGCTTTATGCAGTGTTTGTTGTAAGATGAATCATGGTTACCAAAATTATCGTGTAGATGATTCTGTGTATAATAGCAGGCCAAGAGGTTAGAAGAGGAAGGGTTTCCGGGTTGGATAGGAGGCACAAAGTAAAGCTACCAGATAAACAAGCCATAAATTCTGTCAAGAACCTATCAACAGATTCCCACCACATGCTCTGCAAATGGGCAGCTGTGCAGAGAAGTCCATCTGAACTGCTGTATTGAATGCACCGTGTTTTCCAAGCAATGTGGGCAGGGAGGCATTTCCAACTCTAAATACAATCAATCAAGAGAGGCCTTCCCTGGGAAGACAGGATTTGGGCAGTCTCCAAGCTATCCAAAACATCAAGGGGTTGGATGCTGGGTTTTGGTCTAAGCTCCTGTCTAATGAACTTCAGGAATGAATTTATAAGGATCCTTCTCTGGAGAGATGCTGACTGTGGGATCAAAGGACGGATGAGCCAATGGCTGGGCTCTGGCCCAAGGCTTTCATGCCATGCTCTACTCCCATATGGACTTCCCGTACGTAAGTCTCTTGGGGGAATCTGTTTAACTGATCTGCAGCAATTTCTACTTTTCTCCATCTGTAGACACAAACAAGTACTTCTAGGTCTATTTTAGAGTCCTCTTTTGGAGGAAACGGAAGTAAAACTGCTCTAAACAAAACCCTTCATTGCTAATTTGCTCCTGGGTACTTGAACCACATAGAGGGAAATTTGTTTGGTTGCTTTAAGATCACGTCAGGGAGTACTTATTAAGGTCTGCTGAGGGATCAAAGAGAAGCCAAGGGGTTTCCTGCAAGGCCTTCAAGACACGCCCAAGAATGCCGCTTTTGGGACTGGAGTTCAGACCTTGTTCTTTAACTTTTCCTACTGAGAAGATCACAGGTGACGTGCTTGGAGGAGATATGTTTGGATCAGAGTTCTTGGCGCATGGTGTGTGACTCTTGGGGATGGTCCTGTGCAGGGCCAGGAGTTGGGTTCAATGATCCTTGTGGGTCACTTCCAACTCAGGGTATTTTATGATTCCATTGTTCTACTTACCTTCTCATTGGGATGACAGAAGCTCCTCTCTGTGAGCTTTCCCTGAGAATGCTGTGAGGCAAGGACTTTCTCCTCCATATAAACTTGGCTTTATTTCATCTGTTAGGCTCTTTCTTGTTGCATAGCAGCTGGAAAGAAGAACCTCAGTCCTGAGCTGGGCTGTTAGCTCTGCATACAGCCATGAAGGAAAAGCAGAATCTTGTGTTAGAACTCAGACCCATACCTCCATACCTAAATTAATCTGATCTCTGACATTATTGTAAGAATCATGAAGGACAGTTTCATGAACTAAGACCTTGATATCCTGCCAGCATTGGCTGTTTATAGGAATACTTAGAGAAACTCGCATCTCTGCCAGGGAGATTTGGGTGCTTTTGACACATTTGAAGAAGAAGGAATCAGAAAGATGGGAGGTGTATGAGTTATCATCCCATGATGTATGTGAAAAATGTGTAGATGTGACACTTGGGGGCGTAATGGTGGCCTTGACATAGCTGGGGAAAGGGTTGGACTTGAGGATCTTATAGGTCCTTTCCAACCAAATGATCCAATGATTCTATGGTTGCAGTGGATATTTCTCCTGGCATCCCCATTAGGCCCCAACAGATGAACAGGGCCCACCACAAAGCACTGAAATGCTACAATGAAGTGATTATTTCTTGTGCCAGGGGACATGCTGCAATCCCAGTCTGCCCTGCCTGGGATGCCCTGCAGAGCATGGGACATGTGCTGTGATGGGACGTTTCAGGTGGCACCATCTGTCATAAGCCTCATGAAGCACTTCCCATGACAATCATGTTTGTCATGTAGCCAGCATTTACAGTGGATGCTGATATGAGTCCATGAGCACCCACACTATACCAGATCCACTCCTGCATCCCCAGCACCTCTTCCCAAGGGTGTAGGGATAAATACCCTCTTCCTCTTTCCCAGCACACTGGAGACCTTCATGTCTTCTACTGCTAAATCACAAAAGCTCAGACAAACGTGGGACATCACCCTTGTCCCTTTCCTGGGCCTCACCATGGGAAGGCGATAAAGTGTTCTGCTTTAAAGCTTTTTTTTCCTAAAATGGGAGAATTCCAGCTCTGATCCAAGCACTGGCACCCTCCCCAGAGCTCCTGTTTTGGGACTAATTGTGTCCAGAAGGGGAAAAGCAAGCCAGACTTCGCTTGTTTTCCTATGTCATCCTTTGTGGAGTATCATGTCCCTGCGTTCCCTGTTTTCCCTTGTCCTACCTTCCTCATGCTTGTTCTTACTAGCCCTGCCCTTCATGGAACTCAACTTGTTGTTTAACCTGTTGGGTCCCTCTCCTTCCCTTCCTCCTTTATTACTTTGTG
>WAAG01006017.1:0-38421 GCA_013390105.1 Tichodroma muraria
CCTTTATATCCCCCTTTATATCCTCCTTTATATCCATCTTTACATCCATCTGATCTGGGAGTCAAAATAAATGAAAATAGAATTGGGGCACCATTCATTCGCTGGATTTTATAATTTTTTCTTTTCATACAAGGAATCAAATCCCATTTTACCATTCTGGCATAATGGATTAAAATAAACCACAGCTTATTTGTGCTTAGAAACCCACCCTGGTATCTTTTGCCTGATACAGATATTCAGGTTTTCTCTTAGGGTGGAATTGATGAAGTATATTTTGCTGCAATATCAGCTGCCTGATAATTTAACTTCCCTTATTCCATTATGGTTCTAAGCAACATTTTAACGGATTGTGAGTTTCCTTTTTGGTATGGGTGCCTGGAGAGCATGTAGAGCCTTTATAATAAGCTTTAAATCTAAATAAAAAGTTAAGTATATAGCACTCTCACTCTTCAGAGCACTAGAATAGATTTATTTAATCATCCTTTATGAGCCAGGCCAGCAGTTACGGCCTCGCTGCTACCGAGGGGGGGATTTATCAGCAGAGTGAGTGACTTGCTGTGCTCAGGAGAAACGTCACTGTCAGGAGGGCAGTGGGCGAATCTCCCACTAAATGACCCCAATTTGACATCAGTGCCCAGCCCTGGTCTGGTGCAGACGTTGCTCCTCCTCTGCCTGCCGGGGTCGGGCTCGGAGCGGGGGCAGCACCCCACCAGGCAAAGATCTGCACCAGCTTCCCTCATCACGGGCCCTGGCTCGTGGTTTGAGGGTTCTGTCAGGCTGAACTAACTGCTGATTTATCAGCTGCTCAGCTGGGTCCCAAAAAAGGTTTGGAAGTGCAGCTCCCATCCTGCACATTCCCTGCCTGGTTCTCTCAAAGTCCAGAGCAGCCCTGAATACCAACGACAGCGGTACCTGGGCTGGGCTATTTAATCACCTCGTAAAAGAATGGAAACAGATACTTAATGAATCAAAGTGCACTCAGATTAAATGATCAGAAATTCCTAGTTAATCACCAGAAAGGAAACTAATTAAATTACCATTCATCTTTTATGGGGGCCTTGGGATGGTAAGCTGAAATAAGTCCCTTCAATCACTTTTTTCATTAGATGGGACAGGCATATTCAAGGTTAGTGAAGATAAATGTGATGTTCTTTGCTTGCTCTTGAAATTATAGTATTTAAATAGCATTTTATGCTTCATCACCTAATGCTAAACCCAAAGTAGACTGCAAGGAGAGGCTGTGGCAGAGACAGCTTAGCAGGGAGGCACAGGGAAGGAAGGCGAAAATTTGGAATACGCAAATTAAGATTTAAAAGGTTTTCATTTAATTATCATTTAAATTTCTAATTGTATTTTACCTTCAGGAATAAGGGAGATAACTGATACTGCCAGGTGATGAGATGCTAATTCCAGCACTGACTCTGGCCCTTGGGAAGCACAGAGTGCTTAAATGTGGTGTGTGATGTCTGCTGACTCCGATGGCCACCCAACCCTTTCCATAGCCAAAAAGGGAAGAACTGTGGAAAATAAACTATATTAGCAGGAAAAGAGCAAATTCCTGTATTTATTTTGGGCAGTTCTGTGTTCTTCGGAGCCATCACCAGCATGGTGACAGAGCCTGGGCAGGTAGGTCAGGTCCTGGCTCCCACCGAGGCTGCAGTGACACCAACAGGTGCCTCCTGCTTTCCACTTCATTCTGGGCATTGTTCTGCGGTTATTCCTGTCAGGAAAACGAATCCACAAACACCAGAGGCTTATGTCCAGAAAGGAGACAGAGGAGTCCTTTTACTTTATTCCAATAAAGGGAGAGGCCATGGGGCATTCCCCTGGGGTCTCTCAAAGTTTTGGAGGACGCAGTCTCCTTTTTATCCCAATTTCCCGGCCGTATTTCCCTCTCTCTTTCCCTTTGTCTGAGGCACTTGAGAGGTTCAGACTTCCCAGAATGCCTGAAACCGAGGATTCCCCCCTAGTGTATAACCCTTCCCTTTAATTTTTAATTCTTACGGAATTTAGGGGTTTTCTTTCATCTCACAATGTCTAATTTCATTTAACAGCAAATCTAGAGTTTATTTGTAAAAGCAAATATCTTTTCCCGTTCATCAATCAGTGGAATCCTTCCCATTGTTTCCTTCATCTCCCAGTGCTGGTTTTACCTCCCAGCAGACCCAGGGCTTGTTTGTAAAGAGAACTCCGCTGTTCCTCTCATTCCCACGCTGAAGGAAATGTTCTGCCAGGGGTTCTAAATTCCAGGTGTCTGGTGGCAGTGGCAGCAGAGGGGCTGCTCCGTGCCCCATCCTTCTGCCTCCCGTGCCCCGTCCACCCCCAGGGCAGGGCTTCGGGATTGTCCAGAAGCAGCCCAGAGCAGCTCCCCCATCCCTGAGACATTCCCGAGGGAAACAAAAGCTGCCGCAGCCCCAGGAGGTGCTCCCTGAATGGAAGGGAAATCTCCCCGTGCTTCAGAGCCAGAGGTAAATACAGCCCTGAAACACAGAACAGCCCGTGGAGAGAGGAAAAAATCTTAGTTTAAGCACCAGTCTGTGTATTTTGGTATTCCTTTTTTATTTTCTTTTTGTTCTGTTTCTTAAGGCAAACCTTTACAGGCTCACAAAAGTGACAAAAGATCCAGTGATATCCCTTCAGTTCCCTGAAAAGGAGGATTTTCAGCAGAAAGTGAAATCAGTGAAATCCTTTCACTTTCTTTCTTAGCTTTTTAACAACCATACCCGATGTTTCTAACACCCAGAACTTGCTTAAAAAGTTAAGAAAAGAAAACACAGCTGCAGGGTTTCAAAGCAGGGCACAACCAAGTCAAAATAATCTGACTATAAAATCTGGGGGCTTTTCGTTCACACTGAGGTTTTCCCACTAATGGAGATCCTGAGAGACAAGGTCATTTAGATTCCTGGTTGAATTGGTGGGGTTTTACTTAAAATCACAATAAATATCCTTTTGTGGTGAATGATCGACTGTGACAGTATTTGCCAGCTGAAGCCCACAGAGCCTTGAAGTGTTGCTGATTTTGTTTTCTATTAATATGGGTAATTATGTTTACTTTGCCACTTGGGATCGTATCATCATTGAAATAATTAGTGCATTTCCAGATACTTTGATAGATCTAAAAATTTCCTCTAAAAGCCTCCGAATACAAACAGAGAGAACAAGAAAGGAGCATAATTATATTATTTTTCAATTTAAATATTTTTAGATCAGTATCAACACTGGGAGGGGAGTGGCACATGGGTTTGGAGTGGAGCTGAATATTCCTCGCTGAGTAATGGGGGGGGGGGGGGGGANACTGGCAGCTGGAGCCTTCCTCACTTCCAGCACCTCTTTTCCAGCTTGGTCCTTCCCATCAGCTCTGGGGTAAGGGAATGGCTCCAGATGTTCCTCCAGCTGCTGGGGCTGCCTTCCACACACCCTGTTCCTGGGGAGGATGTCCAGGAGCTGCATCTTGGCTCACACTGCTTCCTTTGGAGAGAACTCCTCTTTTTGTCTGTTTGGGAGGCATTTTGGAGGTTTTTTTTACATATCTTTTTTTGCTTTGTAACCAGAGCGAAGTATTCCCAAAGAGGTTTTGGGTGAGCCCATCATTCTGGTGACTGAGAGCTGAAGATATTTTTGGGGCACGAGGGATTATCCATTGTAATCCATTAAACAAACTTTCCACACACTTGTTACAGCGGGGGCAAACCTTTTGGATGCAAATATCCTGGAGTCTCAAAGATGTGGTTATAAACCAGGATTTCTGGCTTTAACGGTGGGGTTTGTGTGTCGGCAGTTTTCATCCACCCTCAGTGACGAGCAGGGAGCAATTAGCAATTAGTTAGCTCAGCACTTTGTGGCAGAAGGACGTGCTGACCCTCTGGGGGAAGTTGCAGCCTTTCTTGAGCACATCCTGCTTTGAAACTTCCCAAGGACAGGCTCTGCTTTGGAACCTGCCAAGGAGAGCACGGCCCTCAGGATTTAGGGAGAGGCCGCCATCCCAGCTGCTCCGGCTGTTCCAGCTGTTCACCCCGGGAGCTTCGTGCCCCACGGCTGCTCCCTCTGCGTGGCTGAAGCTGCAGGGGGACGTTCAGACCCTCACCTGGGTTAGGGCATGGTGGGGGCTTCCTGGACCCCTTCCTGGGCTGCGAGTCCCAGCGGCTCTGCTGATCCCAGCTCTCCAGCTGGCTTCCGTCTCCATGGAACTAGAGAATCAAAGGTGACAACCTCCTTGAAACTTAGGAAATGAGATCCTCCAGCTGTGGGTCCCTCCCTTGCAGTTGTTCTGAGGACACAAAATCTCATTAGACACTCTGAAGCAAAATTGTTTTGCCTCATGATCTAATTCCTTCCCTGGCTGGTGTTTTTTCTGGATTGCTGAAGCCTGGCTTTGTTTCATTTCAGTTGGAAATCGTACCAATAGGCATCAGAACATCCCTGATGAGCTGAGTGGCTTTTCCCTGGCGTGTTCTTCATTCCAGAGCAGTGATTGTTCATCATGGCAGAGGCCTGAAAATGATTGTTTCTGTGTTACTGACATTGTGGAGGTACCAAAAATAATCAAAATCCAGGAATACACTGGTAAAGTCAGGAAGCAAAAACATGTTGGTTTAAGGAAGGTTTAAAAAAATAACTGAGATCTTCATCTGACGGAGCTTCCATAGTGGAAAAGAACAATTAATAACCAGGAACAACCCAAAGAAGGGAGAGTAACAGATCCACACCCCAGCAGGCTCTGAACCAGGCTGCTTAAAAAATGAACCTTCTAATCTGCATTGCAGCTCTCATGTTTAATATTCACCGGGGCCAAGGGGCACCCCAGCCTCTCCTGCTAATCCCAAATAATCTCTTTCATGTTCAGTGGGATCTTGCTCCCAGTTACTGACTTCAGAGCCAGGGCCACGAGGAATTAATTGCAGGATGGCTCCGAGTCTGATGGGTTTTGTAGCTGCCTTCCCCCTAGCTGGAGGCTATGGCTCGTGTTTTGGGCTTTTGATTTCAGTGATTGTATTGTCATGATCCGGTGAATCTTCCAGGATCCTGCTGGAAGGCCTGATGAGTCTAAATTAAGATATGTGGAATGAAAAGTGTGCAGGAATCAGAAGTTTCCAAGGAAATGCTGCTGGGAAGTGGTGGTGGTGCTGCTCTGAAGAGCTGTAATTCACTTGTTTTGTTTCAAGGCACCAAATCAGGTTTGGGGAAAACATAAATACTGCAAAAAAGAGGCATCAGAAGGTGGTCTGTAGGTGCATTCTATAGACCTGTGGTCCTGTATTTTGTTAATTATTGTTAATGATGCAGATGTAGGTGAAAACATTTGTGCATTTTATGCAAATATACTGTGCTGCTCTCTCTCCTCCTGCTCTGCAAGTGAAGTTTTAGTGAAGGCAAAAATAAAGAGACTGGAAGAAAAAATTAAAAAAAAAAACTGAAACAAAGCTAAACATTCCCTAAACAAATTGCAATAGCAAGACATTTCAGAGCAATCAAAATGCTCCTCTTTAAAACCTGGAGACTGGCAGTAACCCACGAACCCACATTTTGGACAGAAAACCCTTGGGGTTTTGCCCCAGCTGCTCTCAGGGGAGCTGAGGAGAAGGAGGATGCTCTGGGCACTTAAGATTTGCAGGATGCTGCTTGGAAAAGCAGCTTTTTCCTTTGGGTTGCTGCTTCCAGCCAGGAACAATAAGGAAAATAGATGATCTTAAGCAGTTATGTGCTAGAAGTGCCTCATTTTATTTTATTTCCCTGCAGAAAAAAATATTTTCAGGGGAGCAGTTCTGTTTAGGAGTCAAATCCTCCTGGACAGCAGCCAGCTGGAATCTTTCCATTTGGTTAACTCGGAGGGGTGGAAGCAGCAGGGCTCCCTTAGGTGCTGCTGCTGTCACTGTCACAGCGGGGGAAGGATTAGCACACTGAAATTCCAGCTGAACTGCCAGGATCCTCTTCCAGCAGATCAGTGCTCTGTGAAGGAAGCTGGGAATGCTTCTGCTGGGGATTGATTTTGCAGCTGGAGCCTGACTGAGGTGAAGAGGGAGATGCCCAGGGGGAGTTTGGAGTGGTGGTGGAATCACAGAAACCCCCAGGCTGCAGTGGCTCTGTGAGCCCTTCACGGGGGTTTACAGGAAATCCTGATTTGTGGGACCTGGAGAGTAGATCATGAATAGATGACTTAACTCAGAGTCACTGGATCTGGTGAATTGATCATGAATAGATGACTTAAATCAGAGTCACTGGAGAGGTCTGTGTGTGACAGAGTCTGTGAGCCACTAGAAAGCACGAGGACAGTTAATGATAATTCTAATTTCCCTTCCAAGGGCTCTCCTAGAAGAAAGCTTTATATGCAACAAACTGGGCACTTGAAGCCAGTTCCTAAAACACACCCAGTTCTTGCTTTATTAACTGGGGTGTAGTTTAAAGCAAAGTTTCCCCTTTTCTATCATATAAGGCAAGCTGGAAAAAGCCTTTTCTTTGCTAAAATCTTAATTTCTAAAGAATTTAAAAACCCAAAAATTTAAAACCATTAAAATTTCTAAAGAAATTTAAGGAAAGATTTTCTTTTCTAAAATTTTAATTTGTCCCCAGACCTGGTGTGATCAATGGGCCTGGAGGTTTTGGTGGGTGAATAAATCCCAGAGCTGCTGTTTGAGGAATTGCAGAAAAGCATAATGAGTGAACAGGTGATGAGTTTCATAAATGTCCCCTTGCTTTTAGCCGCAGAGGTGAAGGTGGTTTGGTTTTCCAAGGGGTTGATTGCACTGGCTGGACTCTGCAGTGTCCCAGGTGCTGAGCACTGAGTTTGGGAATTTTAATCCAACTGCCCCACATGAACCAGCTTTTCAACACTGCCTTCCCTCTGCTGCACCAGCCGGGCCAAAACCCCAGCCCTGGCCTCACCTGACCCTCTGAAGAGGCCACAGGAGCTGGAGGTGTGAGGGGCCTGCCTGGGAGAGACCACAGTGCACAGATAACCTCTCTTTCCCTTGCCCTGAACGGAGCCCTCCCCCAGCTCTGCCGAGGAGAGACCCGCCTGAATTATCCCAAGTCATTACATTAATTAGCTAATGCCTGAAAAGTGCTCTGAAGAGGAAAAGCATTAAATAAATAGGCAGCAGTGTTAATATTATTTTTAATAAATAGAGGAGAACATTCCATAATGAAGGCTCGTGTGATGAGTACATTTCTTTGTGTAATATCCCATGGCCCTTAACTACAGAAGAATTAAATAATACACTCATTATTTCAGGCTTAGACTTTAGGCACTGTATAGAGGTCAGGCTTTTATTTTCCTCAAAAGTAGGTTAAAAAATCAGGCATTTTTCTATTTTTCACTTCAGGGAGATGAAGGAGGGCAGCATGACAATGGTCTGCACCTCATACCCACTGCTCAGCTACATAATGGGGCTGGGAAGCTTTTCTAAAAACCACTCTGCTCCTGTATTGAAATTCTGTCCAGCTGCCTTGGAATGAGATACAAAGGTGGATAAAGAAATCTGGATCACGCAGATAAGCTCCTGAAGAGAAGACCAGGCACAATAGAGTGAAAAGCAGGAATGTTATGTAAGTGCATTATTTTAATTGAAAGGGAAAACATCCTCACCTTTTTTGGGAACCGCTTCTGTCATGGATTGTGAGGGAATGGGAAAACTGAGGGCTTGCCATCATCTCCCTGCAGAGATTATCTTGCCTCCTTGAAGTCAACAGGGTTTCTTGACTTATTTACTTGGATTTCGCTGCTCAGCTCTGGGGTCTCAGGGGGGTTCTGTCCTTCCCTGCCCATCCCTGACTCCGGGCACTCATTCAGTGCTCAGCACGTGTTTGGGGCAGGAATTGCAGCTCAGTCTTTGGAGAGAACTCCTTGAACTGAGGAGCCACCAAAAACCTCTTTTAAAGGAGACTCTTCTTGGAGTCCCAGTGGGGTTGGGATCCTCCATCCTCCCTCTCCTGATAAGCAGCACCCACTCGGCTCCAGCCTTATCCAATATCATTCTCTGAGACAAACAGAGCAGCAGCTTCATGCTCCATTTGCCATCAATCAAATGACATTTTGTGGCCTTCCCAGAGAGCCAAAGCGCAGCTGGAGGTCACCTTTCCAAACCCAGGCCTCTCAGGAATTGCTGTGTCTGAACCTGTATCTGACCCGAGGGAGGGAATCAGAAGCTGGAACTGCTCCCCACAGCCCCAAAGACCACAGTTGTTTCAAATAATGCTGGATTATGCCCCATAAATTCAGTAAGGTGACCCAGGAGTGTTCATTAGAATTTATTTTAGCCACACTTATTGTCACTTAAGAGCCTAAACAAGGAGTGATGGTTCTTGGAGCAGTAACAGTAAATTCTGGTTACTGCAAACACAAATGCCTCATTACATCCAGTCAAGGTCTATTTCCCCTTTACAGCCATAACTGCAGGAAAGCATTGTTTTTAATTTATGGAGAAGGATGCACAGGAATCTTGGTTTCCCTATTTACATAAACACCAGAGCCAATTAATCTCCTGTAAAGGCTCCAGAGTGGTGGGTAAAATGTACAGACTCGTTCCAGAATGCCCAGGGGCAGCTCCCTGTGGGACAGCCCATCCCAGGGTGTTGTAATGATAATCTGTTACAGAGATAAGTGCAAACAGCAGGAAAATGGACCATTCCTTATTTTAAAGTGGAATTTTATGCCATATGATGCTCTCGGTGGAAGCTCATGCGTGGATTTTCATTTGCCAAAGGATCGGGGTGAAAGTTGTGTCGGACAAAGAGCAATAGCCCAGGTAGCAAAACCTGCTGCATTTCTATTGCAGGATTATTTGTCTCACCTCCCCCCCTGCAAAATGTTCTGTGATTTACCACAAAATCTTTCAGGCCAATGCTGCAGCACCCATGAGGGAGCTCTGGATGGAAAATGGAGCTCCAGTGTCAGGATTAGCCCTGCTGGATAAGCATCTTTCAGGTTTCAGAGTTTATTGTGCTCCTGATAGATTACCCACCTATATTCTGCTGAGCAGCCTCCTGACCTACAGATTTTTCTGTGCTATGGACAAAAGGGAGGGAGGTGCAGCCTGGATGGGCAGAGGGCAAATGCAGATAACCAAGGAACAGCCCTTTTTTTGTTTCATTCCTCTCAAAAAAACCTGATTGTGCTCCGCAGGTAATTAATTGTAACAAGTGAGCAACCACGCAGGTCAGCAGAGAAAAGGAGCCAATTAAAGAATATTTAGATGCTGTAAATATTTGGAGAGCAGTGGCTGTTCTGTAAATCTTTGCAGATACAGCAACTTTGGCCAAAAATCCTCTTTCTCAAGCTGTTGCCTGAGCAGGAAGGAAATGCTGGTGGTTTTCAGAGCTCAAAGCAGGACTTGTGTGTTCCTGAGCAGGGAGAAGATATTTGCCTGTCCATTGATTGAATTTCACCTTAAAGTCCTTGAGCAATAACAGGAACAAACTCCAGGATGTTACAACAAAGCCTCATCTTTGCACATGCTGACTCTGTTTCCAGAATGAACTAATTCTTGCAATAATTCCATTTTTTCCTGCTGTCCCCTAAAAGTTTGCATTTTTCAGCTCAGACCTTTAGCTCCATCCCATCCACATCTCAACCTGTTTTATTGTTGCTGCAAGAGATAAATTTTGGATATTGCTCACATGAAATATCTGATGCTATTTTTTGATTCCTCGGACGTGGCACAGATGTTCTTTGCCCTCTCTAGGACTTCGAAGATCAGGAATTCAATGTATCTTTCAGGGCACAGCTATTTTTTAAGAATAATTTTCCCCAAAAAAGGTTTTGACACTAAAAACTTTGGGGTTTTTGTGGTCCAATTTTGAATGTGTGATTTTGCAACTTGATGTTGTGTTTGCCTGGAGCAATGGAGTCAATGGAAAGCAGCCTTTGGAAATCAAAATGAAAGGAGAAATTAATATATTTTTTATCTCAAGAGTTCTCCAAATTGTTGTTATTTTAGAACCTGATTATTTTTTAGAATTTTACAGATTGCTGGTTTTATTCTTTATAGTGAACTCATTATTTAGGGGCTATTGAAATGACAAATTCGTGTAATTTCTTTTGGTAACTGAAAAGTTTAAAAAAGCCCTGTTTCCAAAGGATTGGTGTTGTAAAAAGGCTTTTCCAGCTTGTCCAACTCTTTCTGGTGTCATTCCCAAAAATCTTCATCCCTGCCCTGACCCCATTCCAGCTCAGTCAGTGGTAGAGCTTCTCTGTGCACACAGGGCTGGGGTGTTTTTTAATTTTTCATTTGATTTATGAAAAAAAACCCAGTGAAACCTGCGTTTAAAAAAAGGTTAAATTTCTTTAATTATTATCAGCAAAAGAAAACAATCAATGGCAGGAAAAAAGTGGAGAAAATACATGGAAAGGCTTGAATTTTCTTGTTGTACTTGCCAGTTCCAGGAGTGTTGTGTTCTGTCATTCCAGGTACAAAATTAACCTGCAAATGTTCACTTTGCCCTGAAAATAGTGCCCTGGAAATGAGATGTTCCCTGACAGGAACACATTCAGCGCAGCAGCATTTACATTTCTGAGGGAAGATTCACAAAATCTTCTCAGAACACCAAAAAACTCCAACTTTTGGTGCTTCCTGAGTCGCGATCTTCGCGCCCTGAACTGAGTGAATGCAAATGATTATTTTGCTTTTCTTAATCACTGCAAATAATTCCAATTAATGCAGATGAAGATCATTGCCCTGCTCTGGCGGGGCTGGATGCATTACACACCAGAGCTTTCAGCCTCCTATTGATTGATTCTTTGCAGTGGACCTTAAAAATCCATTAAGGAAGAAGTTGGATGATGTGAATTAATTCTAAATCCTTTGCTGGGAGGAGCAGCTGGAAAAAAAAAAAAAGCCTTTTCAAAACCATTAATCATAACTCCAAATAGACTGTTAACTTTAAAATAAACTTTACAGTAAATTGGAGGACAAATCCAAGGAAGGTGTTTAAACTCCCTGTCCCAACATGCACTGAGGGTTTTCTCAAGTGTTTTACTGGATCTCTTTCCAATATTTTTCAATTTGCATTGTTCTGATAAGAATATGTTGATGAGCAGCCATCTGTGCCAATAATGGAGCTGCTGATTGCTGTTTAATAGATAAGATATGACACCACTTTGGAGGCAGCTGAAGAATAAAATAAATAAAGCTTGTCGTCTCCTCCCAGGTAACGCCATTAATCAGGCAAAACTTTGTTTAGAACAGGAAAAAACCCTCCTTTTGAACTCCGCAGCCGTTATTAATCATTAAAATTAATTTTTATTGAGCAGGACGTACACCCCCTGCTCCCAACAACATCTCAATCTTAGCAAGTTAATGATTAGACTCAATGATCTTCAAGGCCTTTTCCAACCTAAACTTTTTATGAGCAGTAGATCACTGTGGAATATTTCCCCTAAAATTCTAAGTTCTTTCCCAGTGAGGAAAACCAGGAATTTTTTAAAACTTGAAGGTGAACTTGAAAAAAAAAAAAGGCACTGCAAATGTTTCCCTTGCTCCCCCCAGGTCCCATAGCCAGCAGTAAATTGCCACCATCATTGCAATGAGCCTGGTGAGCTGTGAAATAAAGATCAATCCTTCCCCACGCCAAGAACTCCCCGTGCCTGAGACAACCTGGAACTCCACACTTCATTTCCAGGTGGTTACTAAATTCATTAGTGCTCGGTGGTAGCTGGAGAATAGATTTCCATGTTGATTATATTCATTACAGGATGTGAGGACGTTTGGAGCTGTGGTACAGCAGAAATTCAGTGTTCAGCTCGTCCTGGGACACCTCAGTCACCACAAAATCCCTGTACTCACAGGGAGGTGTCCCATGGCAGGAATTCTTGTCCTGCTCAGCCTGAATGAGGGGTTGTAAAAAGTGGGGAGAGCTTGTCCAAGATCTGCAACTGATTGCAGGAATTGTGAGATCAGCACAGACTCTGAATGCAGATCCTTGTGACCAACAGAGCCCTGAAAATTTTATGTACAATGGTAGGAGCCTGCAGTTTTAATCCCCTAGCAGTGTTTCACACTGATGATTAATTAGAATTATTTACATATGTATGTATATATAAAAATTTGGAATGTCATTCTGTGGACTGCCTCAAAATCTAATTTCCTAATTCTTTTTTTTTTTTTAATTTTACATTCTTGCTTTGGAAAATATGCCACAAGCTTTGAAGGACAGCATATAGCACCAGTTATAACACAGCATCCATAGCAGCTATGCAGGAAAAAGGATAGGACTATTAAGGCAGATTATTATTCCTTTAGAGATTTGCTTTCCTTAATTTGCATAGAACTGTCTTTGATTAAAAATTGCCTGTCACAGAAGTAGCTCGGTGATTTTTTTTGTAGCAGTCATCATTTCTCCTAATGAGAATATATTTTATTCAAAGGTATGTTTTTATTCATTCAAAATGTTCTCTTTATTTTATTTATTGCTTGTAACTGAGTGTATTCAATTAGAAAACTGTACATCCTGATGTGCTTTAACTGTTGGTAATTGAGCTGCTCTGCTGCATTTCTGTGCTGCAGGTCTGCTTGGGCAAGGAAGATGTGTGGGTTCTTCTAGGCAGAACAATTTTGTGCAGTTTTGCTCTAGAGAAGCTGAATTTCAGTCTCAGAGTCCTTGCAGTCAAAGGACAGCATTGCTGTGCAATGGGCAGAGCTGGGAATGGTGGTTTTTTTCCAATGTTTGGGTGAGCTTTAACCTCTTCCTATCGACTGCTGTCAATAGCATTCAGTTGTAACAACAACTGCATGAATAAATGTAAGGGGTGCTCTGGGAGGAGTCAACCAGAGCTAACGGAACTCTGTGAAATTCAAGAGGGAGGTGGGGCCCTGCTGGTTCACAGAACTCTGCTCTTCTCTGGGGCTTTTAATCCTCTTAGTAAATAGAAGAGAAATTAGGCAGTTACAGCAAAGGTCAGCTTTTACTCACAGTCATTTCTTGGCCCCCAAACTGCCTGCCGGGGTGCCACCTTTCTTTCTTTGTGTGTCGTCTTTGAATAAATGACCAATTTCTCTTCATTCGACATTTCCACCGTCTACTTCCCAGAGGTTCTCTGGGGGTGGGGGCTGTGGATCAGAGAATCCCAGACTGGTTTGGGTTGGGAGGGACTCTAAAGACCATCCATCCCATTCTGCCATGGCAGGGACACCTCCCACTGTCCCAGGCTGCTCCAATCCCCATCCAGCCCGGCCTGGGGCACTGCCAGGGATCCAGGGGCAGCCCCAGCTGCTCTGGGCACCCTGGGCCAGGGCCTCACCATCCTCATCCTAAAAGCCTTCCATCACAGCCCCAGTGACAGAGGGCCCAGCCCTGAGCAGGTGTCACTCCTCAACTGGCAATACCTAATTTTCCTGCTGGTATTGGAGGTTTTTTAGTGTTTGACCATCAAGAGGCCAAATGGCAGCGACTGCTCCACATCACCGAGTCTTCCTGCTCATCCAGCCCCATTCATCTCCAGGAGCTGTGGAAAGTCTCCATTTAATGGGAATGTCCAGGGAATGGCTGGGATCATTCTCTTCCCACCACAGGCTCCGTCCTTCCCTGCCTGTGTGGGAGCTGCTGCCCAGCTCCAGCCAGGAGAGGTTACACAAGAGCTGCATTGCAGCATCGTACCAGCCCAGCCTGCCAGCAGCACCTGGGCCTCAGCCCTTCCCTCCTCAGCCCTTCTTTCCCTCCTCAGCCTTTCCCTCCTCAGCCTCTCCCTCCTCAGCCCTTCCTTCCTCAGCCCTTCCCTCCTCAGCCCTTCTTTCCCTCCTCAGCCCTTCCCTCCTCAGCCTCTCCCTCCTCAGCCCTTCCCTCCTCAGCCTTTCCCTCCTCAGCCCTTCCCTCCTCAGCCCTTCCCTCCTCCCACCTCCCACAGCAGCAGCTCCTGGAAAAGGTGCTGCCCCATCTCCCCTCTGCAACAGGTTGTGAGCACCAACGGGGCTGTGTTTTGGTGGTTTATTTTAACTTGGCTATAAATACTCTGATGAATTTTTAATGTAAGTGCAGAATTTAAAGCAGCAGCCTCTGGATTTGCTTTCCAAGTTCCGTGAATTCTCTGATGGGTTTCTTAGCGCAGCCACCGCCGATTTGTTGAGTTGTTTTTGCAGGATCTGTTTTTGTGGTTGGTAATGGCTATTGACTACTTCCTACACTTTTTTGTTTATTAGCTCCCAGCCATAAAATTTGTGCAGACAGTTGCTTATGGCTCGACCTTTACAAGCTCATCCCAGGGCTCTGCCCAGTGTCCTAGAAAACTGTCCCTGGTAAAGCTCTGGAGTTGTTATTTAAACTGAGCTTTTTATAGACTTGCAATCTGCATTTCCCAATGCTGAGTGCATTTCAAACATGCTGTGTGTCAGGCAAATTGCCTTGGTTTGGAAGCTCAGGGAGCTGCTCCCTCAAGCCTCACAAAGCTCTGTGGTCCCTATTCCCAACAGACCTCAGCAGATCAGGCTCTTCCCTGGATTCCTGCTGGATCCAGCTGCACAGGCTGTGCGCAGGCGTGAATATATTTCTCCCATAAGCTTTGGTGCCTCCTAACCCTGATGGGGTTCACTGAAGAGATGGAAGTGGCCAGAGCAGCATCTCCCCGAGCACTGGGCTGCCCCAGCAGGTGCCCACACCTGGGCCACTCACAGCTGGCCAGATGTGCAGGAGAAGGAGAGGTGGCACCACACAGGGTGAGCTTCACCCACCAGCTCAGTGCCAGCAACACCCACAGGGAGCACCTGTGGAGAGTCTCCTCTGACTCTTAAACTCACTGAGCACCCTGCTCAGGGAATTCAGAGCTCTGGCATTTCATATTTTTCTGTCTTTTTAAAAGGCTAAAATGAAAATTTTAGAACAAGGTTCTTGTACTTGATGCTTAAACCCCACTTTTTTTAGTGCAATTGTTCCCACTAAAATCTAAAATCCGTTATAAAAAAGAAAAACAAAACAAGTGGAATTGAGCAAAGCAGCCTGATTATTGATATTCTGAGATGTGTCAGTTTAAAGCCTTTTCAAACACATTTTTGGTCAAGCTCCAAGAGCAGTCATCCCACTGTTTCTTAAATGTCCAGAAATACAAAACAGCAGCACAGAGAGCAAAATAAACCCATTGCAGGCTCTAACCTCTGAGTTCTTTAAACTCTGAGTTCTGAGAAATACGGGAAATGCAAAGGAAAATGTTTAGAATTGTATTGGCAAAGTATAAATAATCCCAAGATACAGAGAGATCCGAAAGAAATAACTTGCATGATTTTCTGTCAAGTTTTGAAGGTTATTGTGACAAATTGGAAGTGTTCTTTGGACACTTGCATTGATCAGTAGGAGATTTTGGAATGCAGATGGCACTATGAATACAGGATGTTATTTCATCTCCCTGCTCTGACAGCTGAAGGAAAATGGTGAAAGCAGAAAAAACCCAAGATGAATTTTTCTAGGGCCAAATTTCCACTTAGTGAAGTTTGGATCATTGCTTGCGTGGTTTCATTTTCTCACATGTTGAGAGGGAAGAGAGGTTCATCATTCCTCCTATTTTCCACAAATCATTAAACAATTAAGAGGTGAAATTAGCAGTGGGAAATGATGGGAAACTGGGGGCACCAGTGCAGGGAAATCACTGGGTTTTAGGCAGAGCATGGAATTTTGGTGCTGCATGTGTTGGGCTGCATTTTTACTGTCTTGGATCTCTCTCTTCAAGCTGGACACATAAAATCCTTGAATCAGTAGGGCTGGAAAAGAGCTCCAAGATCATCGATTCCAACCTTTGACCACCGTGTCACCTGAGCCATATCACCAAGTGCTGCCTCTGCTTGGTTTTTTGAACACTTCAGGGATAGTGACTCTACCGCTTCTCTGGGGAGCCCATCCCAATGTTTAACCACTCTTGCAGTGAAAAATTTTTCCTGATATCCAGCCTGAACCTTCCCTGGCACAGCTGGAGGCCCTGTCCCTTGTCATCAGTTACATGAACCAGGAAGCCCCATATTTCTGCCATGGTTAGGGGCAAATGTGCCCCCTGCCCACACATATTGTTTTTAGAGCAAGAATCTTCCACTGTTTGGTGTCCTAAGCATTTCTGAATCTAAATTCTGGGTTTTTTACCCTGTGCTCCCAGAGCCTCTCAGCCTTTGTTTTTTCCATTTTGTTCCTTGTGTAAAAGAGGAGGCAACTGGTTCCCCTGCCCACGTTCTGCTGGAGGCTCAGTGCTGACCCTCTGAGTGGAGCTTTCTTCTCCCTGGGTACAAAGCTTTGCTGGGAATTAGTTAAACCTCTGAGTCAGAGGAGTAATGAGTGGTTCTCAACAGCATTAAAAGGCAGAGAGTACCCAGGGCAGCCGGCATCAAGGAACACGCTTTGCTCTAAAGAGCTGGATTTGCCTTTTCCCGAGATGTTCCGTCACTTCAGACACCTCAAAATGGAAGGGATTTCGCTCAGAAGTGCTCACACTTTATCCATCTGTAATTGCCTCCTGCTCCAGAGCAGTGCTTCAGCTGCCAGCTGGTCTAACCCAACCACTCCTCACACGTGGTCGTCTTCAAAATGCAGCGGAGCGTCGGCCTCCATCCGCCTTGGAATCCTCTCGTGCTGTCCATGGGATGCCAGCTGGGATTATTGGGCTCCCTCTCTCTGGCTAACCCTGGACTCGTTCCCAAATCCCTCTGTGATACTTCGGAGCTCCGAGGCAGTGCTGGCTGGAAGGGTGACAGCTCCTCACCTGCTCTTAGCAGGAAGTCATTGGAGTAATTTGCACAAAATCCCCCAAATGCCAGCGTGGAATTTATGCCACTCTTTGTCGGCTGGGAACTAAGGATGGCTTAACTTTTATGTTTAATCCATAATAAGGTATTGATCTCGTGACAGGAGCTGCTCCCTAGGTGCTGCCCCTGAAGTTTTTATATCTTGATCGGCACCAATCAGGTACAAAATAATTCACGTGTGCTAAAAAAGCAGGATTGTCTCCAGGAAGGAACCCAGCCTCTCTCTTCCTGGAGATTAAGGACATGGGGATTTAACTGCAGTAAAATTGACTTGGATTTTTTTTTTTTTTATGTGGCTTCTGGAGAACTAAGCACAGATGATATTTAAATGATCTTAAAAATAGGATTATATCTCTAAAAAAATTCAAAAGCAGAACAAAATGAGCTGCCTTCCCTCTGAAGGCTCTGTCGGCAAAGGTCCCCAAAGCTGTGCCAGCCCACAGTTGCTGAAGGCCCACAGTGAACTCCAGCTATTTATAACAGGGAAATTGTAACTGGACCCTTGCTGGATAAAGCCTGAACTTGAAGATTGGGATATTTTGTGGTTTTTCTCTGGTCTTTGCACAGCCCATCACAGCAGCTCCTTAGGGCAGGATGAGCTGGAGATGATGTGGGGGGGCTGCCACCACATCTCTCTTCTGCTGCTGTCTGATGTGACCCTGGAGTTGTCAGTGATTCCAGAAGCCAGTCCTGCTTCTCTGAGGCAGGATCTCAGGTTTTCCTCGAGCACAGTTTGTGCCTGCGTTGTCCATTGTATTTAATAATCCAGAAAAAAATCGGGACTATGTGAGTGGTTCTTTATTTCTTTCCTTCTAACAAAAAGTCTTCAGCGCTGCTTGGGAAGGTCAAGGCTGTTTGACACTGCCAGGATGCTGGTATTCTTGGAACAACCATCTGTTCAGAACACAGTGAAAAATTGTTTTGTGACTGCCCAAAGTCAATTCAGCTCATGAATAAAATTAAACAGAAAAAAAAAAACAACCCTTACAGCAGTGTTTTACCATCAACAACAGAGAAATTTCCATTTGGAAAAATCAGCGTTTCTGTCCATGACTGCCCATTTCTGTCCATCAGTGGATGAGCGATGGTTTGTTCGTGCAGGGATTCAGGTGGTTTTGGCCAAAAGGGGAACATGGACATTAAAGCCCTTGGGACTGTCACCATGTGACCAGAAGGAATTGGCCAACAGCTGATCTGGAATGAATTGCACAGGGGCCCTGGGGAGGGAGGGCAGGACCCGCCGTGCAGAGCACACCGACCCCTGAGCTGGGAATGAGGCTGGAAATCACCTGCCTGCTGCACCCTCAGCCCAGCCAGGAGCTGGTTTGTTTGCTCTTTCCCCTTTCTCTCTGCTTCATTTGTACATTTTATGAAATTGTGTAAACTTTGGCAGAGTGAGAGTCTTTTTTTCCATGTCTTTGTTCGTTTCCTTTTTTCTCCCGGCAGTTTCAGTATTTCCTCATGTCTGCCTTATTCTTTTTAATGATTTTTTACCAGCTGCCGCATTTTCATCTCTCCCTCTGTTCTTCATCCCTTAAGGCAGGATCCAAAAATATGATCCAGTGACTTTTGTGGGTTTTGTGTTTTGCTGGTTGGGCCCAGAACGTATCACATTTTGATCATTGTGTTTTCTAAAGCTAATTGGACGTTGTAGCCAGGCGGGGGCTGCTCCCAAGTAACAAGCAACAGGACAAGAGGAAATGGCCTCAAGTTGCACCAGGGGAGGTTTAGATTGGGTATCAGGGAATATTCCTTCCCGGAAAGGGTGGTCAGCCAATGGAACATGCTGCTCGGGGAGGTGGTGGAATCTCCATCCCCGGAGGTGTTCAAAATGTGTAGATGTGGTTCTTTGGGGCATGATCTAATGGTGGGCTTGGCAGTGTTGGACAATGGTTGGGCTCAATGATCTTGGAGGGCTTTTCCAACCTTAATGATTCCATGATTCTACTCACACACCAGCTTTTCTCTGTTTTTCCTTTGATAATTTGAGATTTTCTTGCTGCTTAAATTAGTGAAAATTCTTTTCCCTTGAAGCTGGTGTTGATTAATGGCTGTGTTTTCCAGGTGTGCTGTGACTTACCTGGTGCTGCTGTGGGATATTCATTGGGATATTCAGTGCTGCTTTTTGGACAAACTTTCTGATACAGTGAGTAGAAAATTCCAGCTAAAATATTGGAGGCTCTGTATAATGGTGTGGCTTAGAAAGGCCTGGAAGTGTCAAGGCCAGGCTGGATGGAGCTTGGATCAGCCTGGGATAGGGGAAGCTGTCCCTGCCCATGGCAGGGGGTGGAATGTGAAAATCATAAGCTCTGGTGAGATATTGTATATGGCAGGCTGCTGAAAATTATTAACATTAGAAAAACACTTTCTGGTGTGGGAAGTTTCATTAAGAGTTACATCTCTGAGTTCAGTCCCAATTTAATAAGAGATAACATCTCCAGCTTCTTAAAATTTAATTTGATAGTTTATGAAGAAAATAATTAAAGCATATTGTGGCATCAGTCACTTTTTATTTCATAGAAAGTCTGTATGAGAAAAGAACCATTCGTAGAGCAGCAGAGTTTATATTGGCCTGGAATTTCATTAGTCCTTATTGACAGAACATCCACTAATCCAAAGTAAATGGGAAGGAAATGATGGAAAAAATAATAAAGGGCAATCTTGAGCTTGAGGCTATGGAAAATGGAAGTTGGTGGAAAGTTTGGAGATGTTGCAGCTCTGTGGGAAAGAAGATGTTTCCTGTTCCTAATAATGAACTGGTGCTCCCATCTCTGGGAGACAGAGAAAACCCAAGAGTTTTGGGGTTCTTCAGTCACATCAAACAGTGCATCTGGCAGTCAGAGAATCCTGGGATCATTACAATTGGAAAAGATCTTTAAGGCCATCAAGTCCAGGTGTCCAACCATCTCACAGTGTCACCTGAGGGCAAGTGAGCGAAACAGAACCTGTGGGATGTTCCTCAGTCATCAGAGCCCTGATTCCTGGATCAGGACAAGCTGCTTATCCTTCTTGGCAGACACTGTTATCTTCTTCCACTGACTTTCCCTGCACAGTTCTGCTCTGGGAATCCAAAATTAGAGCACCTTTTTTTTGACATAAAACTTCTTGTGGCTCTGCCCAGATGATGTTCAGGAGTGCCTCATCTGCAGGCTATGCCAACAGGTTTCAGAGAGTGTCTTGAAGATTGGATTTGCCTCTGGAATGGTTTTAATCAAACTATTTTTTCCTGTCACTTTTTGGACACTTTACAGCTTTCAGTGACTGCCTTGAATCAGGTCCATAAGAACGTCTGACAAGCCAAAAATAGATTAATCTCAAGCCTCTGCTACAATTACCACTTGGATTTCTGTATCACTTACTGCCTAAGTGGTTTACAAGCAATTACAGCCTAAGCCTTCCAGAGCCTCTTGGAAGGAGCCTTTCCCGTCGTGCTGTCCAGAGGGAAGCAGAGCAGGAGAGGCTCAGTCCTGGTGGGCATGACTGAGGCAGCACCCAGCCCTGGGAAGGGCACCAGGGATGGTGCTCCACTGTTAATCCAGCTTTAGGAGACTTGCCTGAGGGAATTTAGGCACTAAAGGAGAATCCAGGTCTCAGTCCTGTCCTGGAGTGGAAGTTGGATTTAGCTGGGCTGGAGCCCTGCTGCTGACAGCCCTGTGTCTGTTCTGACTGCTGGGATTAAGCCAGGTAGGTGGAAGGACAGAGAGGTGCTTGAGTCACTGCTTAGGTAAAACCAGCATCTGATGAGAAAGATTAGGATGTGTCGGGAAGTTTCTTGGATAAATCACACTTAATCCCTTCCTTGTGGCTCCCTTGTACGTAGCAGATTCCTTGGGAGTGACAGAACCTGGTACTGTTACATCCATGGCCTTTCCTGTGGTATTACCCTGAGCAGCTGATAATATGAACATGAAATTAAGAATCACCTGAGGATTGTGTTTAATAAAGCAGCTGGGAGGCTGCCAGCAGTCACAAAGGGATCCTGAGCTCTTTACATCCAGCTCTTTACATAACCAGATTTTTGGATTTCAGTGGGCACTTGCTTTAGATACCTGGAAACTATTTCGGTGAGTAATCTCCTGTTAAATCAGGGTTCCTTTGGAACTGGGGGACTGATGGGATGTCAGGTGCACTCTGGTTATTTTGGCTGGATGCAGGAAGGGCAGTGCTGCGGCCATCCCTCGGGAGCTGAGCAGGAGAGCTGGAATTTCGTGTCCCCTAAGCCGTGTGACCAAGCGAGAGCTGGCAGCAGTTCATGGAGCAGAATGGCTGAACAACTTCTCACCAGGGCTGCGCCTGGAGAGGCCACAGATGAATTCCCTGTGGTGTTACTGTTTGGATTCAATCAGAATTTGGGGCAGGGAGAGCCACGTTGGTGAGGTTGGGGGAGCTGGAGAAGCAGGAAGAGGCCGAGGAGCCTGTGGGAGCACAGAGTGGAATGGGCGTGTGTGCCATGCAGTGTGCAGCCACGGATAATCCTCATTACAGCTGGAGAGCTGGAATCCAGCCCTGCAGTGCCTGCCACGTGTGGCTGCTGGGCAAAACCTGGGCAATGTTTGTTTAAACACCCTTGAACAACAGAGGCTTTTAAAAAGCAGGATTTTGTTCACTTGATAAGATTAAATTAAATACGGCATTACCATTTCAGCCCCCAACCCCGAATGCCAAAAGGCAGGAGGAGGATCAGAAATCTCCAATTCCTTCTGAGGGAGGTGTCAGCAATGATATATGAGCAATTATATATTTATGCACGTATATATTGCATGCTATTCAGAGCAAATCTTCAATAGGAAACTCCCAGTTACTTCTGTTTCAAAACTTCCTTATCACCAGTGATGCTCCAAATGTGCTGTTCCATAGATGAGCAGGGTTACACCATTATCCTGCCTTTTCTTCCCAGAAAATTGCTCTGTGCAGCACTATAAACCTGAATAATGCAAGAAAGACATCTTATTTTTCCTTCTAGGTTGCTTAATTAATTTCTTTCGACTTCTTTTATACTGTTTGATGAATATTATTTCAAACTACTGTCAAAGGGAATGTGAGGAGGGAAAAATGAGCCACCTACACACTGCTTCTAATACAGCTGTATCACCCTTTGAAAACCAGGGAATTAATAAAAAATAGGTGTTAGCCCATATGCTTGACAGGGAGCATTTGGAATTGTCAGGCATGTTTCTACCCTAATTATCCTTGTCGGGCCATTTTGTAAACTGAAAAATTCCCCAGGTTAAATAAAAACCCAGAGACAGGCCAGGATATTGAAAGCTCCACTTTCAGACCAGCACAACAGAAATTGTTCTTGTTTGGGTTTTTTACCTCCCACCCAGAGACCTCTCTCAGCATATTGACATGAAAAGCAAAATGAGCACATCTGGTGGTGTTATGAATTGGGTTTGTTTGAAGGTTATCAGGCACCTCTGAGGGAAATCTAACAAAACTGGACAACTGTGCAAGGTTCCAGCGTGGGAGAAAGCCTCCAGGTGGAATTACACGGAGGAGTTTTCACATCCCTTCATTGTGGTGATTAAACTGAAAGGGTAAATATGGGATATTGCTGCTGCTTTGGGTTCTGTCGGGGTTTGGTGTGTCTTATCAGAGACACTGGCACAGCAACAGCATCCTCTGCAGTGGTTATGGAAGGGAAAAAGGGATGGTTGTGGGTTTTTAAGACAAGGATGCAGCTCTCTCAGCCAGAGGTGGCTCCAGGCTTGCTGGAGGAGGTGAGCACACCCCAAGAGCAGGTCAGGCTTAATACAGACATGAAGGCTGGGTCATTAAAAATTAATTAGGCAGATTCCTGAGCTTGGGGCCCCGAGTCAGGGCTTTCAGGCAGGTCAGCACACACAGGTTCAGCTGCTGCCTGCACACAGTTAACAACACACTTGACTTAGGGTACTGCTGCTCCCAGCTTGGCTTGAGGGGGCATTCCCCTCCTCGCAATTCTGAGGGAATAATTCATGGGTGAAGTTTGTCTTTTTCTCATGTTTGTATTTCCCATTTCAAAAATCCGTGCTGAAAAATTTATCAAAATAAGCCTTTTTCTTTAGTTCTTTCCTGAGACCATAGGAAAAGCTGCTGCTGCCTAATTGGAGGTTCTTTCTCCTGTGAATACACACAATATTCATGTTGTGCATATTTGCTGTAGATTGAGTGGGTTCCTTCTTCAAAACTTGCTGTGCTGACGAACGCTTCTCCCCGGAGAGTTCCCCTTTCAATATTTGTGGAAATCGCACAAAGGACAAGGACACAGTTGAAGTCTCTTAATTTGCAAATGTATCTGAATATTCATGATGCCTATTTTCATATTCATCCATTTTTCTCCTCTTGTTAAGGCAGCATGTCTGTTTTAAGGTAGAACACATCTGTCACGGTATGTTTTGTCATCAGAAATATTAATGCTGGGGGAAACCAGTGCAAAATTTATCACAGAATGATCGAATGGGTTGGGTTGGAAGGGACCTTAGAGATCATCTCGTTCCACCCTGAATTTGCCAGCAGAAATCCTGCTGGCTGCCTTAATAAACTCCTGATTCGTGGAGGTTGATTCCTGCTCCAAGTGAGAGGCAAAAATAGCGAATATTGTGGTCCAACACAGCTGTTGGAAGGGTCACTGTGACCCCACAGCTGCCTCAGGAGCTGGGGCTGCTCGGGCTGCGTTTGGAGAGCTCCCTCCTCTCGTGACTCGCTTCTCCTCCCTCACTGCAAAGTTAAATCACCAAGTGTTTAAAGAAAGGACAGCATGAGAAGCACTTTGGATCCCCTCAGAAAGGAATTAATTTTCCATTTGAACCCAGAGCTGCTGAAGCCATTGCCTGCGTTCCCTGCGCGGCCCGCGGCATCCAGCGCTCCTCGCCTTTCATCTGCTGCCTGTCGACAGCTCCTCAAATTGTCTGAGGGGGAAATTTCCTCCCACATCTTATTTGAACAGGTTTTTTTTTTTTCCCTGAGAAATGTTGCCAACAAAGATTACTTCTCTTCAGGGCTGGCAAACACTATTTCTTACCTGGTGGCTTATTGGAAACACAATTGGAAAAAAAAAAAACATGATAAGATTTTCCAAACAGCAGGATGAATAAAGGGAAGAGGGAGATTTTTTATCTCCCACCCGTTAGCTGCAGACAGGCAGTTCCTACTCTGGTTATCTCCAGTGTGCAGTTTTTTTCAGTGAACCTGCTGATTTAGCTAGAAAGCACTGAGTGTCACAGGCTGGTGGCTTCACAAGGTCACGGTGCTGGCACGTGGAAGGTCCCCACTGTCCCCTGTGCCTGGCACTGTCCCCTGTGGTGTGGCACAGCAGAGCGCCCCACACCTCAGACTTTGTTGTTTTCCATGGTCTGTGTATTCTTTCCTCCTTGAAGGCACAGATGTTCTTCCCCCAGAGTGTCCCCACTTCTCTGAGCATTTATGGACTGGGTGATCCAGAGGGATTCCCTGGGGATGGTTTGGTGCAGCAGCTCTGGGACCTGCTCTGGCAGGTGCAGGAGGGGCATTTTGCATCCCTGAGATCCTTCCAGATCCTCTCCAGAACGAGACGTCTCTTCAGACTTTCAGCCGGTGTTTATTCTCCCTCTCTATTTCAATTACCTAAATGTTTGTATAATTCAAAATTGATTTCAGCCCAGCAAAGCTCCCGAACAGACTCTGAGTTTTGTTTGCTGCAGAGCCCATAACTATCAAAGCAACAACTTCTTTATTGCAGGATAAAAGCCCATCTAAGAGATAAGCTGTCAGGAAGAATGTGGCACTCCGCACCATTTCTGGGCATTAAAACTTCCATTTATTTTCAAATATTTTGCAGAGCAGCCGGCACCTGGTGTATCGATCGTGCCATTAAATCACACACAACTCGTGTCTGAGAGAGTTTTGGAATTACTGTGCCACCCAAACCCTGGCTGGCACTGCAAGGCAAAAGAAGAAACATTCACTACTAATATTTTTCCTCCAGGTTCACGTGCCTGTGCACTGTTTGTGAGGCACTTGCTCACAAACACTCACTGATGGGTGAAGGCCTGGGCTGTTCTGCCTGGCACTGGAACACGTCCTTAAGGCTCCCTGAAATATAGAAGAAGACAGGGATTACAAGTCCTTCCTGAGCAGCCAGAACAGAACCCATTAAGGTATTGCAAGCCATGCAATTCAATGGCTCTGAAAGTATAATTTGATTGTAATTCAGGAGGTTACTAAAAGGAAATCCATACCAGGCTGAAAGATAAGCGAAAGTGAGGAGTGTATTTACTGTGAGTGGTGAAATGTGAGGTGTGCGAGTCCCTTATCTCCTTTGTCTGCACTTTATCACCACTGAAGGCAGGTAAAAGGGGAATAACATCTGCTTCACAAGAGAAAATTGGATTAAGTTTTCCCAATGGTCTTGTGGGAGTTATTTCTATTTTGCTCCTGCCTGGATTAGCCTAACTCCTTCAGGCTGTTTCCACATCTCTACAGGAGAAGCTCCTGGCTCATGGAGGGGAGGGGAGTATGGTTGGTGTGTTGGTTCTTTGTGGAGGAATTTGCCTTTGACCTTTGTAAAGGAATTAGGAGACCTACAACCTTCTCCCTGACTCTTTTACTGTGGAGGTTTCTTTTCCAGATCCCTTTTTTTATGCAAACTTTTTGTTCGGCAGTGCTGTCTCTCGCAGGTGTTTGCTAGAATCATTATTTGTGAGAAGAAACCTGGCTGTGCTCGTTTCTTCCTGAGGTTTCCCTCACTGCCCTTGTCTCCAGCTCTAATCCCTCTCTACAAAAACCTGCCTGACTCACTGCTCGACTGGGAAACAGCCCCAGGTATTTTATCTCTGTTTTATCTCCTGGTCCTGCTCTGAACACTGAAAGGATGCTGCTGCTTTTGCACGGTGGGATCCAGTCTCCACCAGTGCCTCCATCTACCTGAATTCCACTGTAGTGGGAGTGATGGAGTCTGGCTGCAAGGTGCTTCTCAGCCATGAGTGTTTGCTTAGGTGTGTTGAGTTATCCAGGCAAAGGCTGATGCTGCCCAGGAGATGATTTTATAGTTCATACACATTTACTGTCCAGATATTCCCATTTTTCCTTTGCCTTTTTCACATATAACTTGCTTCACGTGCATGTGGGTGAAAAAGAGAATGCACTTCTGGAATGTTGCGTTTTATTCCAGGGATGGCTCAGCTCAGAAGAAGGGATCACAGACAGACACTCGTCACTTCCACCCAATTCCACGCTGCTTGCACATGGAACAGGGGAAAACCTCTGCAGCTTGTGGGCTCTCACAGGAACCTGCCAGGAAGTTTATAACTGAAATGAAGGGCTGATGCCCCTGGTTTTTCATCTGCAGGAGGCAGGCAGTGATTCTTTGCTCACTAATGGCCAGTGCTGACCAGCACAAGTGCCCATTCCTGCCAGAGCTCTGATTTTCAAGCACCACATATTTCTTTCTCTACCACTTTTCTTATTTCTCTCTGGTTACTGTTGTAACTGCTGCATCTTCTTTGAGCTCCTGGGCACTACAAGACATCTCCTAGATGTTGAATCTTGTCATTTTTGATAAATCTCTGTGAAGCACAGAGCTCAACTGAAACTGCAGCTCAGCATCCTGAAGTGCCAGTTCAATCTATTTCTAGCATTGGAAAAAAATAGAAGGGGGGGCAGCAAAAAACCTCACAGCTTTATAGCAGTAATAATGGTGGGAATGAGTTGGCTTTCAGAAAATAATTTAATCCCTGGAGTATTGGAGATGGGTTTTGAGTGTCAGAGCCTAAGGTAGGGCAATGTCCTCTTGTTGTGGCTTGTATTAAAACAAAGAAACATTTTTCCTCTGAAAGTTTGTTAAAGTTCAGTTTTATTTTACCATTTTCCAGACTGAAACCAAAAGTGGAGAAGTCTTCTGGAAATCCTGGGGCCTGGTTTTGCCTTAGCTCTGTCAGATCACCTGGGCACTGCCCTTCTATTGTTTTATCTGAGCTTGGGGGTCTGGAGGGATCCCTTGTGCTGGGGGAGAGGCCACGGCAGTGCCTTTTAAGAGGTGATTGATTACTCACCAGGAGAGCTGGAGAGAGCCTCTAACGACAGAAATGGGGGCTGGCTGCCTCTTTGCAGCCCACAGAATCAGGTGCCTATGTCTTAGACTTTGAAATTTCCTTTTGGTTTCACCAAAAGAGGACAAATCTCATTCCTGGTTTCCTAACAATGCAGCAAGTTGGCATCACATTAAATGTCAGGTGAATGCCACAGACAATGAGAATTAAAATTTGGCAGCAGTGTCTGCCTGGTCCTCGGGACCGGAGTTATCTCCTCACAGATGCTGAGCAGCAGCTCCATGGCTCTGGCTGGGCTCCAGCTCTCCCAGAGGCCGTGGGCTGATGGGAGACAGGGCAGTGGAGTGTGCCATGGTAAAAGCCATCCTTCTGCTCCAGCCTCTCCATCTCAGGCACATTTCAGACTTTGCTTGAGCTGTTTTAGGAAAAACCCCTTCTTTTCACCTGTTTTTACCTGTGGATTCCCTCTGTGCCTGGACAGCTCTTCTGTGTGTCTTTGGGAATCCCTGGTTCAAACTCAACTGTTCAGTCTGATGTCTTGTCGAGGTTCAGGCCCTTCAAAACATCAGCCCTGTTTTAATACTTGGGTTGCTTCAGGTTTCTCTCCAAATACCATTAATTACTAGAAAACCTGCAGCCATATCTTTAATTATATAGGATATCCAGGGGTACAGGTAAATGTGTCTAGATGCATTTAAGGCAGGAATCAGGAACACCCAGGATGCCCACCTGTTTAGCATTCAACTTCATCCTTCCTAACTACCATTTTCATTTGTACTCTGGTTGTGACATATAAATCAATGCCCCCCAAATGAAATTGCTTTGTCTAATAATCCTTTGTGCCAGGGTTATCAATAGTTCATTAGTCTTACTTTGCATCTGTCAATATAAGGTGGAATTGAGAAAGAGAGAGCTCAAGGAAAGAAGTGAGTACATTCTCTGTGGAAGGTGTCTTCCACTCTGGCCACCCTTTGTCTTCTCTTGATCCCAGGCTCAAGGGTGCAGTTGTTCACCCAAGTTTTGTTCACTTGAAACACCTTGGAAGCTTTCACAGGTTTTCATTTATTCCTGAGGAGCCCCAAAGGGCTCTTGAGTCTCTGTGCAATCCTCACACCACGAAAAGCCATGACTGAAAACCTCCCACAACAGCACCAGGAATGATTTTAGTTGTCCTATTTCAGCTGTCCCTTGGGTTTTGCCACTCCTGCAGAGGCCAGTTGTCCCTTCCTCGCGAGGACTTGATGTGGCCCTGCCCAGGTGAGAGCAGAGCCCTGCCTGGGCCAGCCAGGTGCTCCTCACTCATTATCCTGGTTTATGGAGCTTGACAGGAGACATTGGATGTTATCCCAGCAAGGTGGCACAGCTTCAGGCCATGATATTCTCTTCCCAGAGTCTTGCCAAGTTCATCTGAGCAGCATTTTGTGTTCTGGTGCCTCTCCCTGTGTCACTGAGCTCTAACAACGTGCCAGGGTCAGTGTAGGTGCCACTCTGGGTCAAAGTCGACCAAAAACCGCTCAGAGCCTTGGCAGTTTCAGTTTTTTATTAATTAGTTAGAACTCCGCGTAGACTGACAAGGTCAACAAGCGAATTGTGTCATTCATTAGGTGCCAAATAATTAGTGATGGCTCCTGGGATGCCACCTGATTTCTTTCATCCCAATTTTTACCTTGTTACAGCAAGTTTTTCTAATGATCAGCACGCGATCGTTTCACAGTTCATCAAATCAGTAGATGTGGAGCAAAACCCCGGGCTGGAAGGTCTGTGCAGCAGAGGGGGACGGGGCTGGAGCCTTGGCTGGGTGTCCTGGGCTGGCTCCAAATGGGATTTCTGGTCATGGAAGGGTTTCTCATGGATACCTGGAGGCTGAGCAGCTCCTGCCCGTTGTCCTTCAACTCAGGAACCTCCGTGGACCTAGGCTGGGACGGGAGTTGAGTCAGCACATCCAAGAGAAGCAGGGAGTTTATTTAGCTCCATCAAGTGACCTCAAGGGATTTGTGGAGTTTGTTTGGAAAAAACCCAGCTAGATGAGCTAAAGCCCTCTGGCCTTCTGGTGCTCCAGAAACGAGTTCTTGAACTCACACAGGCCATGTTGAGTAGAGTCAGGGAAAAGTTTTGACTGAGAAACTATTTGTCAGCATATTGTTCCCATGAATGTTTCATGAAGCCTTTGATTCCTTCAGATTTTCCTGCTTGGAGAACATTGATCATGGTTTTGGGTAACTCTCCTGTAAGAAAATTCTTCTTCCAATTTATTTTTTGTCCTTTTCCTTTTCGCCAAAGGATAAGGAAAAGAGGATTGATAAGTTATAATGTCTACAGAATAAGAAAAAGAAATTCCTTTTGTTTCACTACTGCTGAAAATGACAATGAATTTTAAAAATTTCAAGCCGAAAGCAGTAATTTATTTTGAAATTCCTCTCAAGGTATATTTGCCTTTTTTTAAAAGTCAGTTTTCTTCATATGCAACTTAGAAAAGTGATCTGGTAGCACTAGGCTGCAGTTGAAAAGACAAAAAAAAATATTTGTACATAAAAACAGGGTGATTTCAAACTGCTTCTTGTGTGACAGAGTTTTGGATCAATATTTCATCACAGGAAGTCGGCGCCGTGACTTTGAGTCTCGCTTTGCTGGCGCGGGGAAGCTGCTCTGCTCGGGTGTCACTCTTGCCTGGTTTTCTCTGCTGATGAAAGTTAGCAGGGTGAATGAAAGGGGACAAACGCTCACAGCTCTCCAGAAAAACACGCGGAGAATGAAAGGATTGTGGTTCTTTTTGAAGGGACGTCTCTTCCCTCCTGGCTGCCCCCACCCCGTGTCCCCCGTGCCCGGCTCCTGACGCTGGGATGCTTCCCCACGGGCAAACATTCCCTTTGATCAGCTGCTCCTGCACTTGGGTGTGGCAGGGCCAGAGCAGTGCCATGGGCAGGCGATGCTCTGGGCTTGTGATGAATGCATGGAAATCTGTATTCATGAGAATCAGAGATGGGGAATTTCTAATCTTTCCTCTTCTCCAGGCCAAATGTGGATGTGATTCTCAAAGATTATTCAGTGAGTCAGCTTAAAGTGAGCTTTCCTCAAGTATCCTGGATTTTTTTGAATAAAACCTCTCCAGACCAGTAACTGAAGTGGTCTCTGGGGCTGCAGTGCTGTGCTGTGTGCTTGGCTGGTGGCAACTGCAGCCACAGGCAGGACAAAGCCATGGGAAAACGGGACAGTCAGAAGGTCAGAGGATATTTGGCACATTTATCACTGTCTGCTCCTTGCCAAGCGCTTCCAAAACCTGACTGTAGCTCTGACTGTCACACTGTGTTTGGAGACAGATCCAAGAAATGACTCAGGGCCCATCTGTGGTGCCAAATAACTTCACTCCATTGTTTGCTGCCGGTCGTTGCTGTCCGACTGTCCATGCTGGCTGCTGGTTTGGAGTGAGCCAGCTCCTTCCCTCCACCAGGGACTTCTCCAGGGCTGCTGCCACAGATGCAGAGTGCATCCCCATCCTCCTCCTGCTGTCTCACAGCTCTGAGTGTGAAACATCCCTGCTATCATCTCAGCTGTCTTGGAGCCACCCTGCCGTCACCATCCTGCTGCAGGATTGCCTTGGGGCTGTCAGGGCTGGTCCAGAGCCATGGCCTCCAGTCCTGGAGGCCAAAGAGGGAGGAAATGTGCAGGGTTGGACTGGTGAGGGTCCAGCAGGGAGGTTTGCCTGTGCAGCATTTCACAAGGGCATGGAGTGACAGGACAAAGGGGGATGGATATTGGGCAGGAGTTGTTCCCTGTGAGGGAGGTGAGGCCCTGGCACAGGGCACCCAGAGCAGCTGGGGCTGCCCCTGGATCCCTGGCAGTGCCCAAGGCCAGGCTGGACGGGGCTTGGGGCAGCCTGGGACAGTGGAAGGAGTCCCTGTCTGTGGCAGGGGTGGCACTGGATGATATTTAAGATCCCTTCCCACCCAAACCATTCTGGTATTTCAGGCCCCACTTTAGTTGTGAGTTACACAGTTTTAGTACCAATTTAAAATTTACAACACCCACTGAAAATAACTTTGGATGGGAACACACAGCTATATTACTTTTTTTCATAGTTTTATCAACAAATATAGCCTTTCCTAACAGCCTTTCTACCCTTTTGCCTCATGATTTATTTTTGAAAATGCTATAAATAGGCAATGCTCTGGATTGGGTCAGTTCCCCAGGGAAATAAGTGCATGCCACTTTTATATTAGAGGTTAAATTCTGCCAGCCTTATACTCACTGAGGAGAGCATTAGGGGAGGTGTAAGGCAAGGAAGAACTTGCTACTGTGTACAAATGTAATTTCACAAAGTAAACCAATTGCATTTTTAGAAACCTTATTATAGGGTCAATTTATTTTGTCAAGTGACCAGTAATTAATTTTATAGATCTTAAAGAGAGTAAACTCTAAACTCTCTGCTCTGACTCGGACCTTGACATTAAAATAGAAGACTTGTGTGTGCTGGGCTTTCAGAGATGCTCTCAGTGTTGGCTGAGTGATGTGAGGTGGTGAGGGAGGTGTCAGGGCAAGGGAGAGCCCCGAGTGTCCTTGATCCAGGCAGGGATGGGGCCAGGGCTGGTCTGGCCCAGCACAGCACAAGCTCCTCTCCCCTGTCAGAGGCTTGCCCAGTGCACCTTGCTGGTGTTGATGCCTTAGGATTTCAGCTTTTACATTTTCCATCTATTTGTAGCCCTGCAGTTCTTTAGTGGATAACTCCAAGCTCCACACTCAGTGTGAGCTGCTGCTTCCCCATTTTGGTCAGACATAACAATTCCTCTCCAGGCCTGGGAATCAAGGACACCTCACTGCCATAGGACCTGACAGATGGAAACAAAAGTGACTTGGGGGGAGCAAACCTGGGGTAAATGACTTCATTACCTGGAGCTGTAACTGGGAGATTAACCCCCAATCTGCAAATGGACCAAACTTAGAAAAGTGTGAAAATCTATGATGTGTCGGCCATTTTGGGTGCAGCCCCTGGGGAGCTTCGTCTGCCCTAAATGTACCTGAAGGCCCTTCCATAAATATAACTGCTTTTATTCCCTTAATTTTGTTTAGTCTCTGCTTTTAGGTAAGCCCATCAAGGCATCATTGTGACACCCTTCTTTTTAATCCCCTTGACATCCATCGTGACATCCTTCTTCCTAATCCTCTGGGGGCTGTGGAGAGGGATTCTCCACGCAGGGAGACGCGGCGTGAGGGATGTGTGTAATTACAGGGCTGTTGTTCCCAGAGATGCTGACAGCTTGTCATGCAGCACGAGCCACTGGGTGCTGCTTCAGCTCTGCCATCTGCCATGGTTGCCTTCTTCCCTGCCTACTTCCCATGCAAGAATTGTGTTTTTCTCCATCCTGCTGAGCTTCCTGCACAACCCATCCCCTTGTGCCACTGCTGGGGCAGTGCCAGGAGGCTGCTGAGGAGCCGTGACCTGGGCGAGGTGGGTGTAACCTCCCACAGGTTACCCACCCACTCCTTGCTCAGAAATCGCTCTTCTTCTATTAAAGAAACCAAACAAAGTGAGATTTAAAGAAAGTGTCATCAGTCTCATGTGCTGGTGACACAAAAATCCCTCTTCTCCCTGGCTGTGGGAATTGGACTCAAAAATTCAAGCAGACTTTCAGCCTGCTGTTTTGTGTAATGTAATTTACTCCTATTTCATAATGAAAAATGTTTGGATAAAGGTGAAAAAACCTATTTTGACCTATTTTGATGGTTGGTTAGACGACTTCAAAAGTCCCTTCCAACCCAAACTATTCTATGACCCTGCAGAAGGTCAAAAGAAAAGCTTGACAGATTGACTATTTTGAAGGATGCTATTCCTACTTCAGTTTAGCAATCCAGCAAAGAAGAGAACAGCATGACTGGAGCCGAGGAGAAGAGTGGGGAGAGTGACTAACGAGCAGGAATCAGCAGCAGAGCAGCAGCCTGTGCTGCACCTGCACCGACAGCCCGAGGCCAGCGAGGGCCGTGGCACAGGGATGGCACTGGCACGGCATGGGGAGCACCATATGCACTGCCAGGCTGAGAGCAGCATTTTGCACTGCCCTGCAGATGGGGGAAATGGCCCTGCCCTTGAGGAAGGTCAAAGAGAGGAATTTTTGAAGATGGGCAGCTCCAGAGTGCAGGATTTTATTTAAAGCACAGTGGGTTTGCGGTGATGAGGCACTGAGGGTGTTCTCAGGGACACAATGTGCAGGAAGGGCTCTGGCACAGCCATGGGAATTTCTTTAGGGGAGAAATGAGGATTGATAGGGTTGCATGAAATATACAAATAAAAAGAAACCCAGCAAATTAAGCACTTGGGATGCAGATTTTGGATAGCTGTTTTCCTTTGTTCATTATATTCATATTGTAGGTAGTGTTTGAAGGAATTATTTCAAGCAGGGATGCAGCTGAATGACAACACGAAATAGCCTCTGTTAATGCTGTTACCATGTTTACAAGCTATGCAATGCTACTTTTTTTCTACTAAATGTATTTTCTTCCCAGTTTTGAGTTTCTCTGATTGGCTGTGTCTGTTCCACTTGGGATAAAACAGGAGACGATGCAGTGTGTGATGGATTCAGCAGCCTGTGGGACGCAGGGGTGAGGCCTCTTCTCCAGGCCAGGCAGACAGGACATTATCGTCTTTTCTGTGATTTGTTTTGTTTTGCTTCTTGTTTCAAGTGAATACCTTTGGAGGATGAAGGATGGGTCACTGCCCTGACTTGTTTTCCTGCCTAAGTCAGGGAGAGAATTCATGGGAATTGGGGAGAATTTAGAGAGCCATGGAGATATTGGGCAGATAATCCCCTGGTCAGCATGGCCTCTTCCCAGGATTTCAGTCTGCTTCCTCCTTCAGCTCTCTTCCTTTAACAGGAACATAAAATGAGGGGTTTTGAATGACCCAAGCCTGTGACTTTTATTTTCACTTGGTCAATATATTGGAAGTGCTCAGGGACAGGTTGGATGGGGCTTGGAATAACCTGGGAGGTGGCAGAGGGTTGGAATGACATGACCTTTAAGGACCCTTCCAATCCAAAGCATTCCATGATTCCACGGCTATGTTGGGAGCTGAGAGCTGGAGGTCAGCAGGAATTTGCTGTTGGCACTGGTGGGGGTGGAAGCAGCCAGATACTCCTGACATGAAGGACATCAGCACCCTGAAACCAGGTAGGACATGAGGGCTCGGCTGGAAAAGCTCCCCCAGAATCACAAAGCTTTAAAATCTATTTAGTGGGTGGCTGCAAAATGTTTTGCATAAACTCCTTTACTTCCTGCCTAAATGTGAATGCACCCAGATCAATCAGCGAGCTCGAAAATCTTCCTGGTTCTTTTGTGAACATCCTGCTTTGTTATTCCTTTCATTTGTCTTGCACAGAACAAGCCAGCACCAAGAAAATAACTTATTGTGGATGATCAGAAAGACCTTTTTTCCCTTGCTTTTCAAACAGCACTACACAGAAATTGAATGTTGTCTGTACACAGAGTTGCTGTTTTCCATATATAACCAAGGTGTCACGCAGCTCATTATTTCAGGAAAAAAAAATCAGTGTCAGCAACCAAGGCTTGTGGCTGTCGTTGGGTTTATTAAAAGCAAAAATGTTTGATCTCTTGAGGAAAGAAAAGAAATCAGCTTCTGGATTTTAGATTTTCTTTTCTGTACTTGGTCTTCCCGAAAAGCATCAAAAAATGAAAAATCTAAGGTGACATCCTCTGTTCTCATGGCCCCTAATAACCAGTCACTTCACCAATTTTTCTAAGTTTATCTTTAATCTACTATTCCCAAACTAATTAGGGACTGAATGTCTTTGGACTGATTTTCATTTTGTCTTGAGTTATTCTGACATCTTTACTACAAATTCTTTCTCAGTCTAATTAAATTCCTGCAGCATAAATGTCATTATTCATATCATCACCTGTGGTGGCCTGACTTTGCCTCAGTCTCCTGATGAGGGACTGACTCCCTTCCTGCTTCATATTTGAAAAGTTTGGCTTGAAGTAAGAACATCTCCACGCTTAGCACAGACAGGGAATCCATTAATATCTAGGAATTCAGATTGATGGGGTTTTATTAGAAAAATCCAACAGTTGTGCTCTTATATTAGTTTTCAGAAGAATATTTCAAAGCTGTGCCTTCCTCTGTCACCTGGAGGCCCAGAGGCAGAGGGCTGGGTCGTGCTCTGAGCCTGAGCTGCCAGGGCAGGCAGACAGCCCCAGCACACCCACTCAGCCCAGAAATCCTCTGCTCTGCTCTGAAACATGGTGCAGGGGCTTATCTGCTAAATAAAATCCAAATGAGAAATGTTGATGCTTAATGAAATATAAGTTTGAGGATTTCACAAAAGAAATCTGCTGCCACTGCTTTAATTTATTAGGGCAGAGTTATGTGCAGATGGTATATACAGAGTTATTTCCTGACTGTACTCCAGAGTAAGTTGATTTGTGGTTTAATGACTTTTATCAAAATGAAATAAGCGTTTGATCTTTGGATTTGATCTGGCTATATCTGCAGCTGCTACACCACTACAGCAATTACTTCCAGACTGGGCTTTTTGCCCAGGCAAATGGAGTTCGTCCTTGTTTCATGTCTCATTGACTGTCCTGATAATACACAAAGTGCTACTGTAGGTTTTTTTCTTCCTCTAAATTTGATAGGTGTGAAAGTAAGAGAGTAATTCCCTTTTTATTTTAGTATCAGTGTTGTTTTATTATAATCCATTCACTACTCTGGTTAATTTTATCTCGAAGCTGCTCCTAACTAAAATTCAATACAAGAATGTGTAATTTTCTCCACATAATCCTGCTATGCCCCTCTATAGAGAAACAAGAAATTCATTTATGAATTCTAAATCTCAGACCCCTCGTGGTAATCTTCACATCTGTCCATGTGGTTTAGGGATGAGTTTGTAGTGATATGTTGTGCACCCATGCTGGGCTAAATCCACTCCTAATGGATTTCAGTGGAAGGCAATGGAGTTATACTCGGAATCAATTCACCCCCATGTATCAATCTCTGAAATAGTGTTGTTTTTTTTTTTGCTGTGGGCTAATTAATTCCTGTCAGATTGAAGCTGTTAAGGTTAGCAAGTCTTTTTCCAGGACAATACTTCATTCTTTATTTACTGCTCTGGACAAGATTTGTCCAAGTTCAGCCTCAAAAACTCCTGGTGGGAGATGGTCGTTATGATTAAGAGTTCTTAGGGCTTGGTGCTGCCAGCTGTGACTTCCTGAGGAGCTCCAGCTGCATTTGTGAGCAGAGTGTGGGAGCCAGGAGCTGCTGAGGTGGCTGGCAGCCAGCTCACCTGGGGCAGAGCAGCACGAGGGAGCTGCAGGCTTGCATTCCCTGGATCAGGCCATGCTGGATGAAGATGTTCTGGAAGCAGCCTTGGTTTGGAGCCAGCAGGTCTGAAATCTGCCGATTCACGATGGTGAGGAGAAGCAGTCAGGAGAATTATAAAGCAAGTGAAAGGTCTTTGTTCTCCCCTTCTTTACAGTCACTTCGGGATAAGGCGCTTCACACTTTGCGTGGCTGGAAGGTAGATTTTAAGTTGTCTCTTTTTTGGCTGGATATTTCTTAGAGATAAGCAATAAAAATGTCAATAACTGGGAAGTGACTGGTGGATGAGTTGCCTGGAGATTTGCAGTGCTACCAGAAGCTCTGTGAGAAGGCGGCTCAGCCTCGGAGCTGGGGAAGGTTTTCCTGTGCCAGGGTTGATGCTGCATCTTTAGCAAATCAAACTCCTTGCACAGTACTTGCTCCTTAATCCAGGAAAATTAAACCACCAGCCATAGCTACATTGTCCAGCCATCTGCTCTCCCAGGTGCTCCCACGGCTGAGCAGAGATGGAGGGATGTGACCTAGAATCCCACTGCAGAGCTGGGATCATTCCCAGCACAGTTCCAGCCTTCAATCTTCTGCATGACATCAGATAAAGTAAACATCAAGATTTGATGTGAGAGCATATGTCCATTGCATAATTCATTAGAGTTCTTCTCCACAACTATTTTTAGGTATTTTCCAATCAGAAGTAGAGGGGGAGGAGTATTTGGGAAAAGAAAAAGATAAAAAAATAATGGGGGGGCTTAGAAAGATGTCTAGATACTTCTGGGACTGAGATCCGGCCATTTAGCTGTGTGTGTTTGGTTTTCAAATAATTATTTCTGTCCTGGACAATTCCACAGTCCTCCATGACAGCTTGGCAGTGGGATGGTGTAAATCCAACAGCAAAACAGGAAACCTGCTCCTTTTTTATTCAGCAGTGCTGCTAAAACCCCTGTCAGGCCAGAAACCTCCTCACATCATTTCAGACTGTATCCCTCCATCACCTTGAATGTGGTTATTGCCAGTTCCCAAACACTAAACACGTCCAAAACCGTTTCCCCTCGTTTTTGCAAAACATCCACGGAGTGCTGGTGGGACACAGTGAGCAGAGTTGGTGGTTTCCCTGCTCAGGTTGTGCAAAATACCTCGTAACTGCAAATCATCACAGCTGCCGCAGCTTCTTCTCACGTGTCAGCAGGCTGTGAGCTGCATCCAGGTTGTGTGAACACCCGGGGTGTTCCCGGGTTCTCAAATCCAGGCAGCACCTGCGCCCTTTGCCGAGCCTCCTTTCACCCCACACGTGCTGCAGGACGAGCGGGTTTGCCGTAGGAAAGCGAGGACAAAAACCCTAACGAAACCCCAAACCCCATGTTGTACAGCGTGAGTCACTGACAAGAAATGGAAGGAGGAGTTATTTTGAGGCTTTTCCATCTTCCCTATTGCTAGGAGACAGTTCCCGGGCACACAGAGCTCGTCAGGCTCCCACAGCTGCCTCCTCGGTGCCACGGCGTCCAGGGCAATCCACAGAGCAGCTTCGAGGGAGACAAGGAGAAGGAAACTGGGATGGGAGATTCTTTTCATTTTTTTAGTCTTTCTGAGACAAATGCAGAGGGGAGTGGAGGCAGCTGCAGGTGCCAAGGAGAGCACGGTGCCTGAAATGTCACCTCAGGCTGACCTCAGTCACTCAGCTTTCCTGGCCAGCTCTCTGCAGAGAGCAGGGTAACGATGTGGTTACACCACATTCGGGCCAAATTTGTAGTGCTTGGGAAGGTGCAAAAATGCAGCTGTGCCAGCCAAGTTTGGGCTTGTCCCTGATGATCAGTCCATGAACACCATCACCTGCTAGCACTTGAGTCCCACAAGGGCAGCCCTCAGGGAGCACGTGATCAGCACCAGCCTCACCACCTCTGACCACAGGGTTTAAAATTCTCAGTTCTGACCAAAAATTATTCCCTGGATACCTAGTCTTCATAAAGCACCGAAGTATGGGCTGATTGAGGCTGGGGTTGTAAATGGACGGATCTCCTGGGGTTGTATCATGGGTGGGCAGAGCCTGGAAAAAAACAAAGCTGTCGTGAGAACATGGGAATTTGTCATCCAGAAGGGAGCTGCTGAGACAACTGTGGAATATCTCACACTGTATTTTTCACACTAATTCCAGATGGCCAGGAATGGGATCCCCCACGTTCTCCTCCCAGTCTGAGAAGACAAGAAAATAAACAAGGAAAATGTCTGTGCTGATGGCATCTGTTGGCTCCCTCATAAGGTGAGTCACTGCTTTTGATTGCTGAAATAATTAGGATTTCTTTCTAATTGGATTCCCATGTTAACCCTTCCTGTGCCACAGATCCCAATCATTCTTTTAGTTCCTGGCAGGCGGTTGGAACTGGATGATCTTTAA